>JAUJPO010045018.1:0-31875 GCA_032270745.1 Tiaropsis multicirrata
CCGCCTCAGAAGCATATGGTCTGTGAAATCAAATTCACGGTCCATATTTTGTATGAATTTTTGTTCGCTTTTTGCTATATAAGGTTGATTTCCTTTTTATGTTTTGTTCGATAAATAAGTATATATAGGTTTGAATTTTTTTTACACCACTTTATTCACAAAGTCTTACTCAACGGATCGTTAAAATTATTTTTCCAAATTGCGACCTGCAACCTGTAACCTGAACCTGTAACCTGTAACCTGAACCTGTGTTTCGTACTAGCCGCTGTTTTTCCTGTTTTTTATCTTTTTCCTGTTTTTCTGTTTTTTTGTCAGTTTTCAGACAAAAATCCTGTTTTTTTCTTAAAATTAGAAAACTGCTGACCAAAGTCCTGAAAAAGTCTTGGAATTAAAATAAAATGAATCGACTGTAACTGTATTTTGAGATGTGGCAAATTTTAGACAATCTGAAGAGGTAAAATCTAAAAAATTTCTGGTTGGACCCAACCAATTATTTTCCTTGAAAAATATGAAAAAGTCGTGAAAAAATCCTTGAAAAAAAATCCTGGAATTTGACTTGGTTTTCTTAGTGGCCACCCTGTATAAAAAAACTGGGAAAAACTAAAAAAAAGATTTTTTAAGAGAAAGATTTTGACAAAAAGTTTTCGCTTGAAAAAATATTGCAAAGTAGGAGGGCTGTGATTAAAGATTTTTCAAGTGGGCTACAAATTTTCGTCTGATCCCACCATGGTGGGTCCTCCAAGGTTCACAAAAATGAGAAGTATTGGATATATATAAGTAGATTAATTTTGGGTCATATTCTATTCCAAAATTTTAAAAGTTTCTGTTCAGTAGATTAAAGGTCCTGAGTGGCCTGAAAAAGATTCAGTGATCTTGGTGGGGGTCAGAGCATTTTCAAAAAGAAAAGATGATACCAAAGTAGGGGGTAATATTTTAAGTAATGACCTATGCACTAGTCCTGGAATAAGTTTCAGTGCTGAAACACCCTCTTATATAGTTTTATGGCTCTATTTTTTATTTCTTGTTACAGTTTCTGCAGCGGCCTTACTATGCAAAGACAGGAGCAAAAATTAAATTAGTTTACCAAAGGGTTAAGGAGGGAGGGGTGTTTAAAAGATTGAACCTATTTAAAAAATAAACTTTGTATAACATGAGTTTTAGAGACGAAGGACAGCCAATACGTGTCAAAATAATAAGCAAATTTCTATAATTCCTCACTTTAGTTATGAAAAGCTGTTTTTGTTTTAACAACAATTATGATAATAATGTATCTACTATTGTTGAAAGAAAAGATGAAAGTGAAAATGTTATTATTTGACACACATACCAAAACAATGACCTTCTTACTCTTTTGTGTGTACACTTTGCAATTTTTCTGATTTTTCACTCCCAATATTTTTTTTCAATCTTTATAGCCTTGGCATAAAAAAATCATAAAATTGTGTCCAACAGCATAAAATTTAGCATAAAATATTACAATTTACAGCATAAAATGGCATAAAATTTAACAATTTCCTGGCATAAAATCATAATAAAATGGAGATTTTAGAGTGTGAGGCCTGTTTAAGCTGTTAAGATTTTTTGAAGCTATCTAAGCTATTTTAGCAGGCTTTTCACCCTTTACTTTGACAAAACACTTTAATCGAATAAAACTTTCGCGAATTTTACCCTTTTTCGCGAAAAATTTAAAATCGCTAATTCGCGGAATACTAAATACTAAATTATTGCAAATAATTCCTTCATTCATTCGAGAAAGTTCATCTCGCGAAATCAATTTTGCGACTTTTCCAATTCGCGAATGTTTATCCAGAAAATTCCGCGAATCTTTGACCTCGCGTTTATCCGATTTTAAAGTGACTACAGTAACTTTCAGGTGAGCGATCAGTGACTCAGAAATGGGTTGACCTCGCGTTTATCCGATTTTAAAGTGACTATGGTAACTTTCAGGTGAGCAATCAGTAACTCAGAAATGGGTTAACCTCGCGTTTATCCGATTTTAAAGTAACTATGGTAACTTTCAGGTGAGCGATCAGTGACTCAGAAGTGGGTTCGAGGAGAGATTACCAACTTTCAATATTTGATGTTTCTCAACACACTTGCTGGACGTTCATACAACGATCTCATGCAATATCCTATCTTCCCATGGGTCCTTAAAGATTACACAAGTCAAGTTAGTATAGCAATCATTTCATTTTATATTAAATTTTGATATATCTTTCTCTTCGTCGTTCAGAAGGACAGTTGCAACTTTATGTATTATATATACCATGGAGTTTTTACAAGTTGATAATAAAAGTTCAATTTAAACTTTGTTCATGATTTTTCAGTTTCTTGATCTGACGGACAAAAATACGTTTCGTGACTTTTCGAAACCGATGGGTGCACAAGGAGCAAATCGTTTGCACAATTATCGAAAACGTTTCAAAGAATGGGAAGATCCAATAGGTACCTGGCTTTCTCATTTCACTTTTTCAATATTTCTTTCTACCAATGCATTTTTCAACATTATTTTCCACCAAGAAGTTTATGTTTTTCAACATTATTTTCTACCAAGAAGTTTATGATTCCAACATTGCGTTCTCCCAAGAAGTCGTTTTTCTGTTTTTCTACATTGAAGATCCCAAAATATTTAGGATATTTGTTTTTTTATCACCTCTATGATAAAAGTTACAGTTAAGAGTTAGAATAAATTTTTTATTATGTGAAATTGGCTACTAAAAATGCGAACCCCAATGATAAACGCTTAAAAAACACTTTGCACAATATTGTTGTATATTTGTTTTATTTTCACCAACCACTCTTCGTACACCGGGGAAAATAATTTGATCAGTTTATAAATTTCTTCCATTAATGGCCTATCTCCAATTTCAAAAACTATTCCAAATTCCCTATTGATTCTCTATTGAAACTCTATGGTTCTTCCCACTTAATACTCTCTCACAAAATAATACCTTTCGGTGTCAGGGCCACGTTAGTTAAGTCTCTTAAACGAGTTTGGAGACTGAAGCATCGAGACAAAAATGTGTCTATTTTATCCAAGCGTTTAAAAAAGTAATTTTCTTTGTTTTTACAAAGGCAAAACACCTGCATATTACTACGGAACTCATTATTCATCGGCTATGATCGTCGCTTCCTACCTGATAAGGTTGGAACCCTTCACTCAATATTTTCTACGGCTGCAGGTACCTCATTTATTCAATCCATTTATTATCATGGTTGAATAGACTTTTTCATAAATTACATTGTGAACAGCTACTGCCTCGTTTTGAATTGAGCGCTATGGTAACTGAATCTTAAGGGAGCTTATCAAAACTTGACTCCATTGATAGATGTGTAATGTCATAGATATGTAATCCCCGACTGTCTTAAGTTCGATAATCGAACTGTTCGATTAAGACAGTCTGGGTAATTGTATAAAAAAGAGGCAGTCGTTGTTCGTGACGTAATTGATGATAAGGTCTATCGTGTTAAGGAAAACAAATCGTTTGCTTTGTATTTATTTGCTTTTTGATTGAGAAAGAACAGTATAGTGGGGTCACTATGTTCTACGTCTGCACCGACGTGCCAGAAGCAAACTAACTTTTTAAATTATTATTTGGGTCTAAAAGATCACAAAAGTGAGTGGTGAACATGATTTTGAAAATTTGGGTGCCCACCACGTGACGTCATCATTTTTGCTGGGAGTTAAGAAATAAAGTAAAAATCAGAAGTTCAAATATGTGGCCAAAATGAAAGAACATTTTCTAAGGATTTCAAAAATGATCACAACTATACCTTGAGACTCCATATTTCTCGAGATACGGGGGTTTGAAGGTTTTCGTAAATCCGGGGGTAATCTCTAAACGATTAATTAAGGTAATGACTTTGTGTTTACTTTCTTTTTTTTGCACACAGGGTGGTCATTTTGATCTACCAGATCGTCTGTTCCACAGCATCAAAGACTCGTGGCTTTCATCCTCCGAATCTAACATGGCGGACATCAAAGAATTGATTCCTGAATTTTTCTATCTTCCTGATTTCCTCACCAATAGAAATAAATTTGATTTAGGTAGGTATGACTTCATTTTCAATGTCTAGTAAGTATTTTCAAAGTTGATTTGGCATTTCATTTTCCTTCAGGTTTTGGCGGAGTGGCGCCCTCCCCTACCTTAGGGTAGACAGCTAATTGAAAAAGGAGCTTTCTTTGCCGCAAGCTTTCTTACTTATATGCCTTTACTTATTATGCTTATTATATTTAATTTTTTTGCAAAAAAAGGAACGAAACAAAGCGGAGAAGAATTAGGAGACATTATTTTACCACCATGGGCAAAAGGGGATGCCATAGAATTCATCAGATTGCACAGAGAGGTATGGATCGATGCATCGATAGCGAGGTTACGTAAGAGGATGATGTTTAGGACGTTAGACGCGTCTGTGTTGCCCTGTACATAGATTTTCGATTGCAAGTTTTGCTTGGACGAATTATGTACAGGCCGACTCAAACGCGTCTAAGGTACTATAAATATCCTCTTGCGTAACCTCGCTATTATTCAAATAAGACTGGAGGATTTTATTGCACGACCTATTTTTTACTTACTTGTACTTCTTGTACTTGAGTCATCCCGGAGATGAAGAGACATACCTTATCGGACAAACAAATGTCGGACAAAAGTGACGGAATTTTTTGGAGGCGACGAAAATTTTGTCCGACGAATAATTTAGTCCGACGAAAAAAAGTCCAAAAAAAAAGTTTTAGGCTAAAATTTGGGTTTTTTTTTTTGGACAAAAGTGACGAAAATCTTCATGGGTAACGAAAATTATGTCCGATGAATAATTAAGTCCGACGAAAAATTGGTCCGACATTGTTTTGTCCGATAAGGTAATCTTCTTTCCATTTCTTCCGATTAAACATTGCAGTTATTTATTGTTTGACCAGTGTCATCGTTTTCGGACGACCAACACGTCTAGGTTTTTCAGGGCACCAAGTAAATAGTTTGCCAGCTGGCTCGTCATGTCTAGCAACATGTCTGGCGACATTTTTTAACACACAAACTTAGTGTTTATTTCCGAACCAAACATCATTATCATATTGAATTTCCAATATAATACCTTTTATTTTTTAGGCATTAGAATGTGATTATGTGAGTGCCCATCTGAACGAATGGATTGATTTGGTGTTCGGCTATAAACAACTAGGCCAAGCGGCTATCGATGCCGACAACATTTTTCATCATCTCTTCTATGAGAAATCTGTGGACTTGGATCAAATCACTGATCCTACCGAGCGGAGAGCTACTATCGCATTCATCAATAATTTCGGACAGATGCCTAAACAGGTTTGAATTTTTTGACAACTTGTTATATCAAGAAAAAGGAGTAAAAACGCTTCTTTCCCGTTCTTTAACTTTACTTTCGATAATAGCTGGCCCTGTAGTTGGTCTAAAAGTTTAAATACATGAGATACACGAAAAATAAACTGGAGAATCTTGGCACCTGTCATCTTACTTTGCACTTAAGGATATGACGGTGGCCAAGTGGTTAGGGTGTTTGCCTCCCGTTCGCAAGGTTGTGGGTTCAACCCCCAGCCGGGTCAGACCAAAGACTTGAAATCTGGTATTCGCTGCTGTCCTGGCACTCAGCATTAAGGGATTAGATCGAGGGTAAGTGGATAAAGAAATCCAGGGAAAGGAGTGGCTTCCTCCCCTACCTTCGGGTAGACAGCTATTTGAAAAGGGAGCCTTCGGGTCGCCCTCGACAGCGGTCGCAAACTTACTTATAGGTTTTAGTTTTCTATTTGGACTGACCTTTTTTAGAAAACATAATGACCGTTTGTTCTTTCAGTTGTTCAAGAAGCCACACCCAGTGAAACGAGTGATGCGTTCTCCAGACTCCAACCACACTTTACAAACTGGAAGCTTACCATCCACGTATCAACACACTTACAGCGACAAACTCTTCTTTCATCACTTGAGCAGTCTAGTTCCTTCCGTTCAACCCGTCAAAGGTATAAAGCATAGTCATTAAAAATACACTGGTCTGGCAATGTATTGTTATAACTTTAAAAAAAAAGTCAAATGTCAATTTTCTTACTTATTGATCACGTTACCGATATCTTCTTTTGGGATTGACGAAAACATTTGTGGGTGACGAAAGTCTTTTGTCCAAAAAATCGCTTGGATAAAACAAAATGTATGGGCTGCTTTCTTACTTCTCATGGAAGGTAATGGGACAGAAACCATCACGTTCAAACGGAAAATTCATCTTAACCCTTAGAGCCCGAAGGACGCCATTTGGCGTCCTGAAAAGGTAGTTTTACCGCACCACAGTCGCTTGGCTATAGCTCAAAACCACTTCATTTTAAGGAATATAAACCGAATGCTTTTAGAAAGAGTACGAAAATGGCTTTCTAATGAAACCAAAATCTTTGTCTATCTCTCATGCTACAATCTTTAACGGCCATTTTAAGTTTGAATTTTATGTAAAAAAGTTGTGAAGTTTTTTCACTTTTTTCAAAAGTACTGCGGTGTCAAAGGGTTTAAGAACATTTGGAGGCTTTGGAGAATCAAGTGTATAAAAATAAGAACATTTTTTCATTTTTGATTATGTACACATGAATTAAAAGACTTAATTAAGAACAATTTAAGGCTTGAAACCAAAAAAGCTAAGAACATTTATATAACATAAGGCTTCTTCGAATTTTAATGTTCTTATAAAAATATGTGTATACGGGTAGGGAAATTCTCATTCGTTTGACAAAAACCTTCTTTTTTCAGAATTGAAGAATGCGGTTGGTCAAATCTTGACGTCAGAGAAGTCATTGACTGCTGCCACTGAAACTAACAAGGTATCATTCGTACATCGGTTACGGCTGATTGCAACCTCGTTCCCAGGGCTCATCGCGCGCCTTTTGACGTTTTTAACGTGGCTCAAGGTATTCTTTGACGCGCCATGCAAAAATGATGAATAGCGCAGAGGATACCCTGGGGACGAGGTTGGGCAGATTGGATAACAAAGCCTTCCTTGTAAAATTACAAAAACGTTTGAAATCATCTGAGTATAATTCTTCTATTTTTATACAGAGTATAGGTTGGTAAAATCACCAAATTTAACTTTCAGTCTCTCTTAAGGTTGTCTCCTGGGGAAGGGTTTGAAAATTCTCGAGTCCCCGTCAGGGTACGGAATTCCATAGAATTGGGTGAAGATTTCGCAAAATTTTAACTGAAATTTGATTTTGATTTTTTTAAGCCAAGAAATGATTGTCTCTTCTGACCCTTGCAACAATGATTTGATTTTGCACAACTTCCTAGAAAACATTTTCGTTCATTCTGTATATAGACCACCATGCTATCAAATTACATATTTATGTTTGTTTACATTTGCCTTCAACTCCTCTCTCATTGCAAAACATGTATTGTATTGTCGGTGGTCATATGAGTTTCATGCAAACTTTTCTATGAGAGCGGTCAGTAGCGTAGACAGGGATGGCGCAAAATATGTGTTGGAGAGAATATGTTTTACGGTGCATCAATTATCTATTCACATTATTAATAGTTAATGACTATGTCGTAAAGATCTGTACTCATATCTACACACATTTTTGCGCCAACCCTGGCTACGCTACTGCAGAGTAACAACAACAACGAGAAGGTTTATTAAATTGTGATTTGGATTGCAACTTTTTCTTTGACAGGCAATCTTCCTTGGTTCGTTAAATCGTATCGGATGGGGCTACGGTGATTTCAGTTTACGATATTTCTCCAGTGACGAAAAGGTGAGTTTCTTTTTGTTGGTTTAATCAAATCGAAGTGCTATTTTATAATAGCTCGTGTAAATCTTTCTCTGTCCAACCATTCTTTAAGATGACAAGATCTCTAGGATAGCATGGAACTGGCTTTTCCATAAAAAAGCCATAACCCACTGATAACTTTTACCGATAACGAATAAAAGTCCGGAAAAATTCATCAGCTTTAATATTCGAAACCAAAGGTTTTTGATTAAAAAAAAAGGCTTTATTTCGTATGACATCATATACCTCTTTCAGGCAAGTCTTCTTTATTGTACACAAATGTAATCAAAGCAAGCCAAAAAGTATACCATGCCAACCATTTTTCACTCTCGTAATCTTATACTCAGGGATAGCCTGGAGACCCTACTGCTTCTTTTTTATGATTATGACAAAGAATTAGCACGGTTGCAGCAGCCAGTTCGAATTTGCCACCTCCAAATATATAGCAGTTGATAAAAAAGAACCAATCAAATTTCGCAAACTTCTTGTTTACAATCCCTTGTTCATATTTACTAAATATTTTCCTTTGCCGATGAATATAGTAAAGACGTCCAGCGACGAAGATCAACTTTAGCGGAGAAAGCGCTTTCGGCATGTTCGCTGCAACCCAGCCACTATATCAAAATTAAAAAAAGGGGCTGGTGTGTCCTAGCTATCTCAGGGCGCATCCGATGGTTTATTGAACCTGCAGACACTGCTTTCAAATCTCTATCTATACTTGTTGTTTTAGTTATTGGCAGTATTCGAAGGAGTGTTCACAGGCCAGATATTATGTGCGGCATGTCTGGAAAAGAACCAATTTATTACTGGCGGTACAAGCAGTGTACGTAGACTTCCTATCTATCTAAAGTTTAATGTTACACTCTTTTTATTTTTTAAGAACACCGCGCCTCTGATTTGGTAGTAAATTTTACCACAATTTGAGCATGGCAATTTCCAGGGAAGCATTTTAGGCGTACATTTAAGGGTGGGGTGAGGTGGGAAATCTGAGAAGATATAGATCAAAGTCAAGAACATGAGGGCACCGATCTCAAAACTACGGTGTCTTACGTTTTGGGTCGGTTTTTTTACCCAAATCTTTGATCTACATCTTTAGAGTGTATAAAAATAATTGATACCGATCAATATTGACACTGTTTTTTTGTATGTTCTTCTTAATTTTATCTTTCAGGCTGTGTGTGTATGGAAAGTGGAGCAACATGCCAAAGACAAATCTTATTTCCTGTCGTTGGTTAAGGTAAGATTTGTATACTATACGCTACGATGGCCAAGGTGTTAGAGTGTTCGCCTCCCGTTCGCAAGGTTGTGGGTTCAACCCCCAGTCGGGTCAGTCCAAAGACTTGAAAACTGGTACTCGCTGCTGTCCTGCTTGGCACTCAGCATTAAGGGATTAGAGCGAGGGTAAGTGGAGAAATCCAGGGAAAGGAGTGGCGCCCTCCCGGGTAGACAGTTATTCGAAAAGGGAGCCCATGGTGGGCATCACCCCTCCAACCCCCCTCCCCTGAAAAATCTCACCCCCTAGATGGGTTACCCCCCCCCCTACATTTGAGTTGTCAGCAACACCCCCTTCTTAGCCAATTCCCCCCTGAATTTTTTGTTTATACAGAAATATAGTTTTTATGATATAAGATCAACCAATAGTGATTCTTGATCAATAATGGTGTTGATTTTATTTTATTTTACTAATCTATGATGACTACAAAATCGATTCATACTTTTTAAGGGATGCTTCAACACAAGCCAGTCAATCTGGCTTGCTTTTTCGAAATGAGAAGATTTTTTCAAAAAATAATGTAAAGGTAAAATTTGCACAGAGCCTATATATATTAGGAATATGTTAGTAATCGCCAAAAAAAGCCCCATTCATAGGAACATGGGAACCTATTTTTTACCTTCTTTGCTCAGCCCAGACAAAAGTTCAAGGGACCAAAAAGTTTCGAAATTTCAAAATTTAAAACTAGTTTTGAAGCATTGTCCTATATACCATTCGAAAGCTCTCCAAAAAACGATATAGAAGTCCTTTAGGTGGATATTGTGGATTTCTGTACCTATCTTGAGATATTTTGGTTCCCGTCTTCCTATGAATGGGGTTTCTACCCATATACAATGATTGTGAACAAAAATATTTTCTTTTTTCTTATTCCTTTATATATGACAGGTTTTGTACGGTCACCAAGGCGATGTGATAAGCGTAGTGGTATCGAAAGCTTACAATATGATTGTCACTGGTTCTGAAGTAAGTTTGTCCATTACAAAATTAAAAAGCTGTCACTTTAAATAACATTATACGGTGATATTGAGGCCGCTGCGTATATATTATGCTGATGCAAGTAGAATTTAAATTAAAAGAATTTATTCTAATTTTTAAACAAACATACGAAAAAAACGGATATGTGTCTTGCACCACATTTTATTCATTGCAAAAGATTCTTTTATTTACATTTTGCTTATTCAGCTTTTGGGCGAGACATATAAAAAATACAATTGCTTTAACTTGGTAATGACCTCAAGTATCATTGGTTTTTGTATCCGTAATATGAATAAAATTTGTCGTACATTAAAAGACCTTTTCATAAATTAGGTCACGAACAACGGCTGCCTTGTTTTCATACAATACGAGACAGTAGTTAGTTATCAACTTTGATTTATCTTTTATTTAGGATAAGAGTTGCATTATTTGGGATTTGAGGAAATTGGCATACGCACGCCGTTTGAACATACGATCAGGTGGTCCTGTTACTTCCATCGCAATCAACAATAGCACTGTATGTCAAATACCTTCAAAAGTGGATTATATTCGCGAGCCGAGAACCTGTTCTTTCATTTTCCTAGGGGATTTGGGCAAAAAGCATGAAATAAAAATGAAAAATTTCGCGGGATTTAATTTCGCGAAATTGGCCACAAAAATCCCGAAACTTAACCCACTTAAGATAACAACTTAGTATTCCGCTCAAATTTCCGATAATAAAATTATAGTTATATAAGTTAATTAAGTTATAATTACAATGAATACAATACCATCAGTTGGAGAGGATGCTATATACCAATAAATAGAGAAAAATAAAATCATATTTTTAGTACATAATATAACATAATTATAACATCAGTTGCACGCTGAAAGATTTGTCAAAATGTAAAATGTTAAACTACTTCAAAAGTAAGTAAATTTTGTGACCGCAGTGGAGGGCAACCCGAAGGCTCCCTTTTCGAATAGTTGTCTACCAGAAGAAGGGGGGAGGGGGCACTCCTTTCCTTGGATTTCTCCACTTACCCTCGCTCTAATCCCTTAATTCTGAGTGCCAAGTAGGACAGCAGCGAGTACCAGTTTTCAAGTCTTTGGTCTGACCCGGCTGGGGGTTGAACCCGAAACCTTGCGAACGGGAGGCGAACACTCTAACCACTAGGCCACCGTCGCTTACATCAATAATACAATGTTTTATTTTTCAGGGAGACATTGTGACATGTGCAGGGACGCATATCTACGTATGGACTGTCAATGGTGAATTATTAGTTCAAGAAAATACATCACCTGCTATCACGGGTCAAATTCATTGTTGTGTTGTGTCTGAGGTATCCCGGTATTCTTCCACTTTCCTTTAGTTTCACATTCACCTGTTATCACCCTGTTTTCGGTCATTATTTCTTTTCCCCAGGCAAAACCCTAAGGGAATTTTTTTTATTATTTCAAAATGATTTTTGCCTGTAACCATTTTTCAATTGTTCTTTTAGTTCAATGAATGGGATGAGCAAAATGTTGTGATCACTGGTTCTGCTGATGGTTTGGTTAAGGTATCTTAAAAATTGGATTCTTTCTAATCGTTGTAACGCACACGTTTTGTTTCTCATAAGAACATAACTTATAAGAAAATTCAGGCTGAGATTTAGTTTGAAAATTAAGAACATCATAAGAACGTGCCAAGGCTGAAATTGAGAAAACAACGCTTTAATAAAAGGTATTTTTACGGTTCTCTAGAAGCAATGCAATTTTTTTCTTTGTTATTTTGGTTCATCTATTAAGAACATCAATAAGAACCCCCTGAGGCTGAAAATGGTTAGAAAAATAAGAACATCCAGCCTCAACCAAAAATTTGATGTTCTAATAAAATAACGTGTTTTTTTCTAATCGTAAGGCTAACACAACTAGCCAAAACTAACACTAGGTAAATGTACCTTTCTTTAACAGAAAATCCCATTGAAGTTTTCCGTAGTAAAGTCTCTGAAACGAGTTTGGAGAACGAAGCACCGAGACAAAACTTAGTCTCTTTTATTCAAGCAATTTTTAGAGACTTTTGTACTAAAGAACGACATGGTCTCAATTTGGCAGATGAATTATATGTCACCACCTTTCTTTATATTTACCTTTTAGATGTGGGGTATCCAATTTTGTGACGCTGCTGAATTGGAACCCAAACTGCAAAATGTTTCACTTGGGTCCAGTCCTTCGAAGAAATCACTTCAGAAGAGTGAAAGTCAAGAATCTAAAGAATACTTGCTTGTGGATTACCCGAATTTCGAAAACAGGGGTGAACATCAACGTCTTTTGCTTATCTGATATTCCGATGGCGTATTGGCGGCCGCCCACGCTAAAGCTCTGAAGAAGCGGGCCAATAAACCCGACCTTCAGAGCTTTAGTGTGTCGGAAGACAAGAAATCGATATCTTTTACGCTCCGTTGCATTCACAGAACTCTTTTTGAGCGAGCTAATAAGGGGCTGGCTGACAGCCTAGACATCTTTCAACGGTTTTGTTTTTCTCGACAGTGTTTTCCTTTAATAGACCTTTTCATGAATTACGTCACGAGCAACGATGGCCTCGTTTTCATACAATTACCAAGGTGATCATGTCTCCCGAGACTCAAAATGACACATCTATCAATGGAGTCAAGTTTTAATAAGCTCCCTTTGGATTCAGTTACCCTAGCGCTCAATTCAAAACGAGGCAGTCGTTGCTCGTGACGTAATTTATGAAAAGGTCTATTCATAAAAAATGAAGTAAAACTAAATTCATCATTTTAGTGTGGAAACGCAAGTTGGTACTTCGGCACAAGCTGACCATGCATACAGCATATTCACGTGCTGATAATATGGAGCCTGCGTCAATCACTGCACTCGCTATTTCAAGGTATATGAATTCTTTTGTTTGTTTGAACAAATTACAAATTTTTGCGATTTTTGCGGTTTCTACCGGGTGACCCACAAAATCTTTTAAGTGTTTGATGGCCTTGTTGAGTCAGACAAATGATTTTATATTAAATATATTTATTTCATAAGAGGGAGGAAAGTCTAACTTAAATCACTTTTGAAAAAGTGAAAAAATGCGTCAAAAAAGGGGTATCAAATTTAAGCAATTACTTCCAAGATGACTCTCTTATTAAGAATTTTACGACTTCATTAATGGAAATAATGGTAATTATATATTAACAATATTCGTAAAAATAGAATTAACAAGATAGGAAAAGAAGAAACAAACCTTTTGCAATTTTTCAAAAATATTTTTAGTGAAAACATCAAAAAATGCATAATTTGATACCCCTTTTTTGACGCATTTTTGCACTTTTTTAAAAGTGACTTTTACGTTAAAAGCTTATAACTTGGTAAATACTGAATCAAATTTAACCGGGGTCACAGCAGTATTGTTTTATAACAAAAGACTATTGTTCTATAACAGTAAAAAGCCCAAGATCCGCAAAATTAAATTTCCAAAGCTGAAGTATTGGATCGAGAGCACAAATAAAATGTAATCTAGTTTCAACCATCTTGATCTCATTTTTTAAAACTTTTCTTCATCTCATCCATAGGGACCATCGTAAGATTTTCGTTGGAGATAGTCGAGGTCGTATTTATAGTTGGTCACTTTCCGACAGTGTAGGTGAGTATTCAAAGTCAGGGTGGAAAGTCCTGCAATTGATTTCAGTTCTGGAAAACCATCATGAAAAATTAGAAAATTGCACCAATGTCCTGAAAGAGTCCTGGAATTTTCAAAATGAATCGACTGTAACTTTATTTCGAAAAATGGCAGTTTAACCAATCTTAATAGGGTAAAATCGCAAAATTTTATTGTCGGACCCAACTATAGTGGGTCCTCCAATCCTCAGTTTTCACAAAATAGGAAACATTCGGTTTAGGTAGACTATTTTTTAGGTCATTTCATTTATTGGGAAATTTCTTTTAAACGTCCTGGAAAAATGTGAAAAAGTCCTGAAAAGTCCTGGAATTCGACTTGGTTTTCTGAGTGGTCACCCTGAAAGTGTCCTCATTGAAGATATCATATTGCTCCTTTAGTTTGCTCTGTTCTTTCCTTTGTTCCTTTTATATATTCGAACGATAATTGTAATTTTATTCCTTTTTTTGTGTAGGCAACATACTTGACCATTGGGTGAAGGATGAAGTTGCTGACGTCTGCAATAACTGCAGTACAAAGTTCACTTTCGCTGAACGTAAACATCACTGCAGAAATTGTGGTAATGTTTTCTGTGGAAAGTAAGTCGTTCTTCCTTTTCTTTACCCTGTTCCAGCCACTGTCTGCCATTAGCTTCTTACATCTTTTCTATTCAATATTGAGCTTTTCCAGAAAAAATCCATATTCCCACTGTTGAGGATGTCGATTTTTCTTAACACCAACCCCTTGGATATCATAGGATATTGAAAATTTTGAACCCCCCCCCCTGGATATCCTTGGTCTTCAGATTCTTACCCCCTGGATATCCAAGGATATTGAAAATTTTGAACCCCCATCCCCTGGATATCCTTGGTCTTGAGATTCTTACCCCCTGGATATCCTAGGATATTGAAAATTTTGAACCCCCATCCCCTGGATATCCTTGGTCTTGAGATTCTTACCCCCTGGATTATCCTAGGATATTGAAAATTTCGGGCCAACCTGGATATCCTATATCCTAAACACAGGGGGGATACGGTTTTTTTCTGGAAAAGCCCATCGTTGTTAGATTCACTGTGTTTAGTCATTTTGACTGTTTATATATTTATATTCCTGGACTTGGCTGGATTTTAAAGCTACCTGGTCAGAATAAAGTTGTACACTGTACTTGATTAATTTAATTCGAACGCAACTTATTTGTCTATATTTTTACTAGATGCAGTCGATACGAATCACCAGTAGTGCATTTGAAGATTTTCAAAGCTGTCAGAGTTTGTGTTAGTTGCTATATAGAATTAAAACGAAAACCTAGTTTTTCCATCAAATCTAGTCTAACTAGGTAATTAATATAATTAATTTATGTAAATTTATTGAATTGGGAATTGTCCTTTATTTTTGTCCATATACTACCTTCCCAGTAGGTATGGAACATTGTTTTGGCGTCCAAACAACATCATAACGTTATTTGGACGTTTAAACAATGCTGTGTGCCTGTTGGGTTACTTTCAATTACCTTGAACTCAAAAAATATCAAGCAGGATTGCTTAAAAAGTTTCATTTAAGAATCTCAGAGAAACGAAAAGCTGGTTCTTTTTGTTTTGTTTAAGATTTAGTTTTCGTATGAAAAAAAATGTAGTAGGTCAAAAATATTGTTTAAAATTTATTGGAATAATTAGTTGTTTTTTAATTTTAATAGTGATTACCATCGAAAAACTTTAACAGACATTTAATGATATATTATTTTTTATTATGCTTCATCGTCATAAATCGTTTTCGTCTTTTGTGAAAATTATTTTTTTAATGAATTTATCATTTTTTTAGAAGTACTGGTAAAAGCAGGTTTAATTCATCAACGTATAACAGTTTGATGGGTCTTGGATATATTTGTATAAAAAAGGGTTAAATTTTGTCATCCAAGCCACTTACATACTCTATCTTTAGAGCAGTAGATTACAAGATTTTTAATATCACAAAGAAGACAATATTATGAGAAACAATTTTCTTTCATGACACGAAAATTCCATTTCATACTTATAAGGGCATTTCATTTTGAAATGTCTCATTTCAATTACAAATAAGTATAAAATTAAGTTATTGTAGAATATTTTTTCTGCTATTTTTTCATTATGAATATTGAAAGATTTTACACAAATCACCAGTTTTTCTTATTTCACGGCCCTTTTTCTTTCGGAACGTTTATTGGTAGAATTATCTTTGTCTTGTCTCCTTTGTGGAATGTTACTTTAAGTGGTGATTATGAAATTGGGCACTTCCAGAATTAGTCAATACTCCCCGTTTTGAGGAAGTTGGACAAATCCAGGGGGTCTATACAAATCAGGAGAAAATCCAGGGAGTATGCGTGAAAATAGAATATCCAGGGGGCTGTGAAAAAATTTCAATGTTGAAAATCCAGGGGGGGGGTCCAATAATTTTGATACGAAATCCAGAGAGGTGTAATGACAAACGACTTCCTCAACACGGGGGGTAAGGATTTCTTCTGGAAAAGCCCATCTCGATCCTAACAACATTCTCTGAATTTAAACTAAAATTATCTGCAAAAATCATTTATAACATTTTCCTTGTTCAACTTTCTAGTGACAAAAAATAAATCGCCAAAAAAAATACATCCAATCTCATTATGTCACCAGAAGAAAATGATGGTTTACCTTTGCTCATTAAAGAGAAAGAGAACAATGACAAATTATGGACAGCATTTGTAGCATCAGTCATCGCATCATTGGCTTCACTCAACTTTGGCTTTGCTCTTGGGTATACTTCGCCAACGCAGAAAGAAATGTCTACTGGTGCTGGCAGACCACTCAATGAAGATCAATTTTCATGGTTTAGCGTAATTTCTTTTGTTTGTTGTTGTTTTTTTAATTTTTTAAACAGGCCAAAAAGTTAAGACCCACCCAGCAAGCATGGAACGTTATTGGGACGTTGAAACAATGTTGGAATAACGTTGTGTGCCTGCTGGGGCATCCTAAACAACACTATCTGATTTAAAGGATTATCTCTCGAAAAAATTATTTTTTGCTGCCATGAAACTATTGTAATAGACCTTTTCATAACTTACGTCACGAACAACGACTGCCTCGTTTTCATACAATTACCAAGGTGATTATTTCTCACGAGACTCAAAACGACACATCTATCAATAGAGTCAAGTTTTGATAAGCTCCCTTTGGGATTCGGTTACCATAGCGCTCAATGCAAAACGAGGCAGTAGTTGTTCACAATGTAATTTATGAAAAAAATTATTCAACCTTTTTCAGTCTATAGTTGCATTGGGAGCGATAGCAGGAAGCTGGGTTGGTGCATATGTTGTTGATAAATTTGGACGAAAGTTGGCCATCATGTTAAGTGCATTCTTTTACGTACCAGGCTGGTGTTTCATAGCATATGGTAAAAATGAGGGTATGCTGTATGTGGGTCGGTTTATCAGTGGAATGGGTGTCGGTATATCTGCTCTAACTGTCCCTGTAAGTTTTTAGTGTGTGCTCTTTTTACTTTCATTGTTTATCAGATCATGAAGATTAATTTTTTATTATTTAAGACATGAGGGAGCGGTCATCTAATATGGTGGGGTAGAGGACTTTTTGCTCTCTTTTTTAGGAATTTAAGGAGAACTGGGCTAGTTTGTCTAGAAGCATTGTTTTCAAAGATTACTTTGAATTTAAACATATCTAGGGGGTTCTATTTGGAGGTCCCACCATGGTTGGGGCCGACAGAAGAAAATTTTCAAAATTCTTTCTCAAAAATCGCTAATTTTGCTCTCCTTTTTAGGATTTTAAGGAGAACTGGGCTAGTTTGTCTAGAAGCATTGTTTTCAAAGACTACTTTGACATGAAACATATCAAGGGGGTTCTATTTGGAGGCCCCACCATGGTTTCTCCGACAGGAGAAATCTTTGAATATTCTTTCTCAACAATAGCTAATTTTGCCCTTCATTTTATCGAAAACCGTCCTAGGTGCTCTAAAGAGGGCCAAAAGATTTCGCACCCCCCCCCCCCTCTAAGGGTAGCAAAAGAATTTTTTTAGGGGATATGCTTTTTAATACATGTGTGCATAATCAAAAATGAAAAAAAATGTTCTTATCTATATACTCTTAATCTATATAATCGTCCAAAACCTCCAAAATGTTCTTAACATTTTTTTACCTCGAAGCCTTATGTTCTTATATACTTTGTTCTTATAAAAACGTGTATATGTTTTGTGCTTCTTTTTCATCAGATGTACATTTCGGAGATAGCATCAGTGCGTTACAGAGGTGGTTTGAGTTGTATCAATCAACTGTTCATTACGTTTGGTGATGTCGTGGCATACTCGCTCGGTGCCATCAGTGCTGTATCATGGGAATGGCTTGCTATAGTACCTGTCATCATCGCTGCTGTTGCCATCCTCTTGATGTCTTTTATGCCAGAAACTCCGGTCTGGTTGCTGGCCAATAACAAGAGAGGCGAAGCACTTCGAACGTTGATCTGGCTGAGAGGATCTTCTTATGATTGTGCAACGGAATTAAATGAACTACAACACAGCCTTGGTATGTTTACTTTTCCCGGGGGGGAGGTGCTAGGGTTGAGGGATGACGGGTATGTGCGGCCCAAACCCCTTAACCCCGAAATTTGCCCTTAAGGGCTCTGGCCGTAGTGAAAAATTGGTTTTGCAATTTGAAGATAAAACCTTTTGTTTTCACCTTCTTGACATTTTTAGGAACAGACTACTTTTGAAAAATCTTTTTTAATTAATTCTATCATGAGTAATTAAGAAATCAATGAAGCATGGGCCTTAAAGAGACGTGATAAAGACGTTAAAACCACTAATTTTTAAGATTTTGAGACAAAGAAGCTGTTACAAAAATCTTCCCCAAATCTATTTTTAGTTCCAATGTAGACACGTCATCTGAACCGAAAAGAAAATTAAAATGTTCATTTTTCACCGAAAATAATTGAAATCCTCAAAGTTGAAATACTCTTCTTCGCAAAAGTCTTCAATTTCTTCTTCATCAACTTTTTTCGTTTTTTTATTTTTAGATGTAGAAATGATTAGCCTAACAGAAAATGTATAACACGATAAACTTTAATGGCCTATATAACGTTCAAGTTAAGATTTCATGCATCACAAATTACGAAAATTCACTATGGTCAGACCCCTTAAAGAAACTTGTTGGTAAATTTTGCGTCTAATTTCGACCCTTAATAAAGAGACACATTAAAAATCGAGACCCTTAGAGAGATCCTTTTGGTTCTTTCTGTTTTTTGCGACCCTTGAGACTTGGGAAGGCCTGAAAAACCGACCCTTAGGGGACGCACATACCCAGCACCTATTTTTTGCCCAAGTACTCACCTAAAAGAAAAAGGGATATTCCCATGATTTTAACTCTAATGAAAAAGCAATCTAAATATTTTCGAGTTAATAACTCAAGATGCTTTTTACACTTTTTTGCATTCGAGTTAATAACTCGAGTAAAATAACAAATTAAAATTTTTCGAGTTATGAACTCGAAAAATGACGTCATAATGCTTAACTCGAAATTTAAACTCGGGTATTCCGGACCACCAAGTACCAAGGTTTAAATGTTATACCTAAACAGTTTGTTCGGTCAAAGATAACACGACAAATTTCTTATAATCTATATAGAAACACAAGGGAAGATATCGTTGAAAGAATTTCTTAGTCCAGTTTTATATCGTCCACTGATCATCGGTTGTATGATGATGGTTTTCCAGCAGATGGTTGGCATCAACGCTATCCTGTTCTTTTGTGATGAAATCTTTCGACAAGCTGGCATTTCATGGGATCAGTATGCATCCATAGCAGCTATATGTGTGTTGTTTGGATTCACCATTGTCTCGTGTTTGACGGTTGATCGGCTCGGGCGACGCATTCTGCTCTTGATCGGTAGCGCCGTCATGTTTGTGTGCATGTTCCTGTTGGGTGTTTATTACGACCTGGCTGATATTCCTGATATGAAAAACCCTATTTCCATATTTGGTCATGTGTCACACTCCATCGCTGTCTCAAAAATCTCGTGGTTGGCCCTGTTATCAGTCTTTTTGTATCTAGCCTTGTTTGCTGTTGGTTGGGGTCCGTTGCCGTGGGTACTGATGGGTGAATTGTTTCCATCACGTGCTCGTAGTCAAGCAAGCAGCATGGTAACCATGGTCAACTTGATCTTTACATTTATCATTGGGAAAACTTTCACTTCTTTCACTGACGTCTTTCGGCCGCAAGGCACCTTTTGGTTTTATTCCGGTTTTTGTATTTTAAGTGGTCTGTACACCATGTTTTTTGTACCAGAAACCAAAGGGAAATCCTTGATGGAAATCGAACAATTATTTGCTACAACAACACAGTAAATTACAGTCTTTGCAAAACGATCGTCACTAAAAACAATTGATATGTAGAAACCAGGATGAAACGAAAGACACACAAAGTGATACTGTCCTGGTTTCTACATGGGAACAATTTTTACTGACAATCAACAGACTCGAATTATTATACATATTCCTATTCATTTCCTATGACAAAATAATTAATTTCAATTTTCCCACTTGATAAGTGCGTCAAGTCACTTTGTCTTCTTTTTTGTACAATGAAATTTCACATCGCATTTTTTTAAAACCAGTAGGGACGTGCATCTTTCTACTAATCCAGACTGTCTTAATAGAACTACTGTCGGTCGATTAAAGTTCGAACTGTTCGATTAAGACAGTCTGGACTTATATGCCGTCAATCTATATATCTGTTTAGTTTTTTTTTCTAGATTATGTAATTTCAGATAATATATAATGTTTTGATATAATACCTTTTTATACGAATTAAAGATTGTAAGAATTGTTTTTTGAGAGAATTAAATTATTGGATACGTCACTTAGTTAAGCTTCTATGAGAGAGATCGAGCCACTCGATGACTTAATGCACTCTCACTGATTCGAAAGTATCTTCCAAAAATATGTAGACTTTTTCCCTTTTTTTCCTTTGGTCTTTCAACCTGTGTAGAATTTAGAGAAAAATATTTGTCTGTCTGTCTGTCTGTCTTTGACATTGACTTGTTATGAGGACTCATACTACAGTTGTCTGTGGCTTTTTTTAATTTCAGCAAAAAAAAAATGATAAAAGTAGAGAATTTCATTGGTGGTCAATTTACATCATGTGCATCACACATTGACAGTTTCAATCCGGCAACAGGAGAAGTTCATGCACACATTCCTGACAGTTCAACTAATGAAGTTGAACAAGCTGTGCAGGCCGCTCAAAAAGCTCGTCTAGGGTATGTCGTATCACCAATATTTCCTTTCTTAGGAGCAGCAAAAGCTCTTGGCAAAAATGAACACAAAGACATGCTTTTGATTCAATAATTTAAATTTCAAATGCTGTTACCCTTGCTAAAATCAGGTTAACTTTCATCATAACCACTGATCTGTATATCCACTGGATCGGGCTTCTCACTGTTTTGAAAGTGAGGTCGGTTTTTACTGCGAGTCAGCCATGTTGTTTCCGTTTTTAGCAGAAGAAACCCTGCAAAAATCGGAAACAACATGGCGGTTTTTCGCCAAAACTGGACACATTTTTTCATGGGAATCCATAAGGAGATAACCGATCCAGTGGATTAAGATACAGATCAGTGATCATAACCATTTTTTCTCTTTAGATGGAGTGGTTTGCCAACACGTGAACGATCGAAATTCATGATGAAAATTGCAGACTTGATCGAACAACGCTTAGATGAGTTTGCCGTGGCTGAATCCACTGACCAAGGCAAACCAGTGTGGTTGGCTAAAGCTGTTGACATTCCCAGAACTATACTCAATTTTCGATTCTTTGCAACGGCTATACTCCATCAAATGAATGAGTATGCATTGTGTTCATTCAAACCAATCAGATTGCGTAAAAAGATCTTTTTAACCAATCAAATGACGTCAATTTTTGAACTACGCAATTTAGAACTACAACAGCAAAAGAAACCGCCAGAAAGAAACAAAATAAGAATTTTCAAATGTCAACAAAAACAACCCTGATTCTACGCGATGTTGATTTCACTTTCATTAACATTTCTTACTACAATTGTGTGAATTTGGAGGCAAAGTGGGAGGCATATTGCCTCTATTGCCCAAATTTGTAACATATTTCGTTTAAGCTAAACAAGGTAATCCAAAACATGACATCACAGGAAATGTGTCTACTAAAGCTATACTTTGTTATCATTTCATTCATTCATTCATTCATTCAGATCAACTGAGCAATCGGAGTTTGGTGCAGTCAACTATACAGTGCGCTGTGCGGCTGGGATCGCAGGCCTTATTACACCATGGAATCTTCCCTTGTATTTGTTATCCTTTAAAGTGGCGCCAGCAATTGCCGCTGGGTGTTGTGTTGTCGTCAAACCAAGCGAAATAACATCAGTTACTGCATGGATGTTGTGTCAAGTCTTCAAGGAAGCTGGTATGAATGTTTTATGAATCCTAGTTTTGTGCTTTTGGACCTGAGCATGGAGGCCATATTAGTAACCTTGGCTAAATAAAATGTTTTTCACCAACATAACAACATAAAATGTTTTTCACCAACGAAAAACGACATAAAATCTTTTCATCAACATGTAACAACATAAAATGTTTTTCACCAATGTAACAACATAAAATGTTTTTTCACCAACACATAACAACATAAAATGTTTCTTCACCAATGTCACAGGTTTACCTGACGGTGTAGTTAACATGGTCTTTGGAACAGGAAAGAATGCAGGAGCAGCCATCGTTGAACATCCAAAGATCAACCTTCTATCCTTTACTGGCTCCACTGGTGTAGGAAAGTACATCCAAGAGAAGAGTGCCCAGCATATCAAAAAACTCTCACTTGAGGTATTAGGGACCTTAAGAAATCAGGACGGCTTTTGTTAAACTTTACCGTCGTCGTCGTTGTGTTGCCGTCCTGATTTACAAGACGACCTCCCCAATTATACAACAAAACTCCCCTTAAACCCCACTCCCCCCTTACCTTTACTTTTGAAATAATCCCAGACCCTGGGTTAGAAATTATGATCTGATTGTTGTCTTACACCTCAAATTGTATACTTCTTCTGAAATCTGTTTGTACCAACTCTGAAAAGGGGATTTTAATCTAAATTGTTACTGGCCGGGAATATTTCATTAGACTTCTTCATGAACCTTTTTGCCACTTTTCCACCTAACAAAGGCCCCCAACCCGAATGTACTAAGTACTCGAAATTTATTCGAGCAGTTAAATAGTCATGATTTCCCGTTGTATGCAGAAAGAAATGTAAATTATTTTTACTGAAAAATTTTCGTCCCTTCATTTTTTTCAGCTTGGTGGAAAGAATGCAGGTGTCATTTTTGCAGATGCCAACCTCGATAAATGTATTTCAACTTCAGTCAGGTACGTGTTAATCTGATAGCAGATCTTGACATATTCTGCAAGCACCACGCGGTGCTCTAAAGGGATGCGGCGAATATGAAGATCTGGAAACATTGATCAGAAAATATTTACAATTGCGCGTACGCAAATCGGCGAATCTGATTGGCCCGCTTTTTTTCACTTTCGTTCTCGGAACTTGTTATAGGAAATATTTTTATTAGCACATAGTAAATAAGATGAATTTTGCCCTATTTCTTGAGAAAAACAGCAAAAAATAAATCAAAATTTTATCAGAGAAGTTGTCAACCCTTCCTTATTCATATAACATTGATTTTTGGAGCTGAATCTAGAAAACCTTAGAGATATACACAAATGCAATGAACTAACTAAAATAGGCACTGATATATACACAAAAAAGCACAAAAAAGAAGGAATTTTGTCATAGTTGCTCTAAAAACAGGTTGAGATACACTCCATAATTTAATTGGAAGTTTTACTAGTCATCCCTTATCAAATTTACTTTATACTGAAGCAAATCCTTGAGAAATACATGACCGAAATGAACCAACAAAAACAGGCACCGATACCTGCATGAAAAGCTATAAAACAGAGGGAATTTTGTCATAATTGTTCTAGAAACAGGTTAAGATACACCCCATAATATATTTGAAAGTTTTACTAGTCATGACTTATCAAATTTACATCACAATGGGCAAAGAGGAAAATGTAATTTGAAAATGTATTTTGTCCGACGAAAAATTTCGTCCAAACTAAAAATTTGCCTAAATGCTTTGTGTACGTACGTAATGTGTAACAAACGAAAAAAATATCACCCGAAGCGAAAATTATGGGATAAGAAAAAATACACAATATTATAAATAATAAAGATTGAACGAGACAATTATTTAGGAGAATAAAATTGATAAATCACAAAGATTATTGTTACTATTATTGACTCGTTTATTGAAGTATTCTATAATTATTACTTATTGATGTTTTTATCCATGTTTTTTCCCGTTTTAATACGAAATGTGAAGAAGTATGAAATTATTTTTCGTCGGACAAAACTTTTGTCGGACTAAATTATTCGTCGGACAAAAGTGACGAATATTTTTGGAGGTGACGGCCGTATTGGAAGGTCTGGAAGTCTTTTATATCCATCTTTTGTTTACATTTTGAACTTGTGTACGCAAATTGGTTTGTTTTGCTCACTTTTTGATCATGTGATAAAAAAAATAGACCAATCCCAAGAGAAGATATTGGTAACGTGAAATGGATTTAGAACGCCATGTAACGTGAGCAAATTGACATTATTTGACTTTTGTTTTGAACAAAGAAAAAGCTGACAAAAAGTTGTATCAATTATACATTACCAAAGCAATGTATTTTTTATTGACTATGCTTTTACGTGTTTCTGTTTGTGATGATTTTTTTCTCTGTCTTAGAGTTCAAGAATATTTATTGTAATTTAGTATTTGGATATCAGTTCGGTCTATTTTAGAGAACCTTTTCACCCTGGGGAGTACAACAACCTCCCCAAAACAACGCGGAGTTTATTTTTCAACGTTAGATAAAATGACAGCGGAATTCCGCAGCCAGATTATGTTTGAAGAATATTGAAAAAACTAAATTAAAAATTCTAGAACTAAAATTCTTATTTTTGATCTGCGGTTTATCATGAAACAAAAGTCTGAAGACAAATTGGACTGACGGTATTTTCAACACCTGTTTGGGCTGTCATCCTCCTCAGTGGGAAATATTTTGAGTTTAAATTTGCCGATTTTATCTACGTATAAGATTCATTCATTAGTGACATGTAGATGATCAACTGTGGCCCGGTGGTGTAATGGGTTAAGTCATCAACCAGAATCGCAAGGTTCCTGGTTCGAACCCCACACTAGCCCAGCTGATGAGCCGTGATACGGCGAAACAAGCTTGTCCTGGGATGTGTATATTCATTAAGATAGAGTTGCGAAATATAACAACGTTTGCTCGGTTTATTTACAGACAACCGCAGTGATGCGGAATCTGATATCACGCATTTTTCCGCATCGCTGCGGTTAGACCGAACTGATATCTTCTCTCTCTCATATCATTCTTTTATGCATGACGTGTAACAAGATCTTGAAAAAAAATTCTCTTTGTCGTGTGTTTTAGGTCAGCTTTTGCGAACCAAGGAGAAATTTGTTTATGTACAAGCCGCCTCTTTGTGCATCAAGACATCTTCCAAGAATTCTGTAAACGCTACGTTGAAACTGTGAGGTGAGTGTTTGAAGCCTCTTCAATAATATTTCTAATGGTTAAACTCATGCGAAAACACTTATTAATAAACCAAGGACAAATGCACAAATGCAACTAAAAAAACTCTAAAAAAGCAGGCATGTTTAATGGAATACCTTAGGGTAACAAAATGGTGTAAAAACAGCAAAAAACACCTTTTAGGGTTCATATATTCACCGAAAAAGACCGAAAAAAGTTAATTTTGGCGGACTTTTGCCAAATCTGCCAAATTTTCTCCCTCCAAAATTTGTTACCAAAAGGTAATAAGGAAATGAATAATATGTGTCCTGTTTTTACAACTTTTTTGTAGCAGATAGCTTTTTAAATAGTAGTATAGCTTAATAGTGTATTTATAAACTTCAGCTTGAGAAGAAGTTTCATCATACGATTAAAACCTACAGAAGCTCATTCAATTTGACAAAGTCACAAATTAATAGATCATTCCCAAACTACAGGCGATATATTAGCAACTAATCTACTGTAACATGGAAACCTTTTCATTTAAAGAGTTTTTTTCTAGGCTAGTTTGTTGCTAGGCTAGTTTTTTGGCTCTCTGACAATGGCCTCGGGCTGAAAGATCAGAAGGTCTATTTTTGATTGTCTTGAGTGAGATCAGATAGACTGAAGAACAAAAAGGGGTAATATTCACTGATTAGAGAATTGGATCAGTTAAAACAAAAATAATAATGTCTAAAAAGAAAACAGATAGTTATACCGTATTTCCTCAAATAAGCGCCGCGGCGCTATTTAAATTTTCGAGATTTTAGGTGCGGCGCTCTTTAGAGGGTGGCGCTTATTAGAGGGCGGCGCTCTTTAGAGGGTGGCGCTTATTAGAGGGCGGCGCTCTTTTCAAATATTTATCTTTAGAAAATAGGAAATGTTTAATAATGTATTGGCAAGGTGAACCCGATTTATTTTTTAATGATATGCGTAAATTAGCACTACGTCATTATTCCTATCCGGATTTTGCCCTGTATTTTTTCAAAAAATCCGAACTTTGCCCTCTTTTTGAGGTGTTTCCGTTAGGAAAAATGACGTAATCCTAGCTTACGCATATCATGAATTTGGTCGTTCAGTTTCAAGAAATATGAATCTGTTCTCTATCAATAGATCGACATTGAAAGTTGGTCCGCCCAAAGATGATACTTCAAAAGTGGGAGCGTTAGTGAGCAGAGAGCACATGGAAAAAGTGACTTTTTTTTATATATATTTTTCTTTCTTCTGAAGGTTTTAGAACAGCCATAGGGTGTTTTTTTTATTCAGATTTATCCTAAGCATTTCCGACCTTTTTCATACACTATACAATGAATGTTTGGTATATACTATACAAAACGTGGCATAGGTTAAAGAAAAAAAAATTCAAAATAAAACCTTTCTTAGTTTTACTATTTGTGTTTAAATATTATCACTCACTTCACTTCTTTCAATCTCACTCTCGGAAGGACGCCATTCAATCTATCAAATTTATCAAATTTATCGATTTTCACAGGTGAAATCGTACATTAAACTTGCTGTTGAAGAAGGTGGAACAATTTTATGTGGTGAAACTGTTGACCCGCCTCTTCAATTGCCTGAACAATATGCACAGGTTAGTTTTTCCTTTCGCAAAAATGTGCTTTTCCAAACCATGACCATTTTAAGGTGAGACTCTCCTCGCAGAGGACATCGCGGTTTCGTGGTTTCGCGGTCGAGTTCGAAAAACTGCGAAATTAAGATGCCGCAAAATATGTATTTTGAGTTCGACCGCGAAATTAAAATGCCGCGAAATTCGCATTTCGGCTTGACCATAAAACTAAAATGCCGGAAAATGCAATTTTTGGCAAATAAAACCCGCGAAATTTGCATGCCGCGAAAATTTGCAGCATGAATAAAGTAGACCTTCTCAACATATTAAAATATCAATTGTATCTGATTTCCAAGGTGTTTAGCTAAATCCGGAGAAAACGATTGCTACAGAGGGCTGAAGAATTGTGGAAAGAGTGTGGGAATCCAAATAGGGTTTTATTGTTGTTTACTACGGAGGATACTGCTGAACTGCTGGTAAAAGAATTGTCTGTACACAGACCCAATTTCTACGGAAAATTCAAACGTTCATTTCTGTAGAGGTTCTGTTCCCATTTGCAATTTCTTGTTTGCGAATGGTGAAGCGCGGGTGAAATTTTGCGGCAGAATTGAGGCAGTAGCAGAGCATACTAACGAACGATAAACGTGAGCTAATACTCTGCTACAGATTGAGTTTAAAAACTTTGAAATAAAATTAATTAAAGGAATCAAAAGTAAAGAAACTGTATTTTTGTTTATAGGGTTATTATTGCCAACCAACGGTCATTGTTGGATTGAAAGACGATGCTTGCTGTATGCAAGAAGAAATTTTCGGTATGTTTTTGGTTATAATATGAGGGTTGATTAGACGATTATATTGAGGTCTTGATACAAGAGGACTTTGGTGTTTTTTTGTTTCATCAGCCAATTCTATTTTAACATCTTTTTCACTTCATACTGTTGTACGTAGTCCTGTTAGTTTTTTCTGTTCTAATATACTGCTCTATTTAAAATATCGAGCACTATCGAGAAAGAAGATTCTCGCGATCTCATTGGTTGAAACACGTCACGTGGAAGACAAACTATCGAAAAAGAAGATTCTCATGATCATCACTTCATAATTATAGAAGAATTGGAAAAGCTGAAACATTTTTTAATGCGACTATTTCAGGTCCAGTGGTGTGCATCTCTCCTTTCACAGAGGAGAGTAACGTGATCAAACGTGCAAATAATGTTCCTTACGGTCTCTCCGCTACACTATGGACACAAGATGTCTCAAGACTACACAGACTCGCTCGTCAATTTGAGGTGAAGTTCCTTTTGTCGCTCTTTGTGTTTTTCTGTATTCCCCGGGGGTAACTCGATTTCAAAATGACGGTATGTGCGGTCAAATTCTTTCCTAAAAAACCAACCCTTACGGTGTAGATTGAGCAAATTTCCTACCCTTACAGTGCACCTTGCTTTTATCGGAACCTTGAAAAACCTACCCCTACTGGCCGCGCATACCGTAGGTCGAACCATATGAGTGCTTATTTGTCACTTTTTTATTCAAGCAGGCACATTATACATTCATCACAATATCCAACTGTCGTTCACTGAGCGACGGTGGCCGAGTAGTTAGAGTGTTTGCAAGGTTGTGGGTTCAACACCCGGTTCAGACCAAAGACTGGTACTCGCTGTTGTCCTGCTTGGCACTCAGCATTAAGGGATTAGAGCCTTACCCTCAAGTGGAGAAATCGAGGAAAAGTAAGGGCGTCCTCTTCTACTTTCGGGTAGACAGCTTATCGAAAAGGGAGCCTTGGGGTCGCCCTCGACTGCGGTCGCAAGCTTACTTTTTACAAGTTGACAATTTATTCTTTTTTCTCTTCTTTAGGCAGGAACTATTTGGTGTAATTGTTGGTTGGTTCGTGACCTTCGTATGCCCTTTGGTGGCATGAAAATGTCCGGCATTGGAAGAGAATGTCAAAAAGAATCAATTGACTTCTACTCTGAAGTGAAAACCATTTGTGTGCAATACAGTTCTTAAAAGACGAGGACGCTCATTTGGAAAATAATTATATTACTCTAAAACCAAAAGTCAAAATTTGTATAACATTTTCATGGTGTCTTAAGAGAAGGAGGGGTTGTGATCCCCGATGACACCATGATTTTTTAAAGAAAACATATTTTTATAGTAACTTTTTAAAGTTTTTTTTTAACTAAACCTTTTCTTCCCAGCTTTTTATAAATTAGATATGAACATATATTTAAGCAGAAATAATCGACTGAATTCGTGTGTCTTTGCTCTCAGAATATCAAACAAAATATTTAAAAAAAACATTGCACCTAAATATCTTCCAATACGCATCGACTTAGTTAAAGACAGACACACTCGTGCAAGATTCCCTGTTGAGAACAATCTGACTGTTCAAAAATCTGTTAATAGTTTTACTGATCGCATTTTTATAAACTCGTCTACTTCTATTTGGAATGATTTACCTGTCAGAAATTATTCTGTTAGTTTAACGACCGCACTATAATTAATTTCTAATTCACTGTTATTGTCTGTTTCGTTATGTTACCTTAATGGCCTCCCTAGGGGAGATATTTCCAAAACGATCTCTAAAAGTATTGAAGTTTTTCCATGGTCAGCCATTTAAAATATATCATCTTATTGGTATTGTTATTATTAATATCGCTATGTTGTTTGTCAATTCGGACATAAGCTAGCTGTTGTCGGACGTCCGGTGGTGTCCGAAAAAGTTTTTGTTGTTCGGAAATCTTTCGCGGCCAAAAATTCTGCGAAATTTTTTTTATTTTAATTCGTATTCATATAAGAAGAATGACTTTTAACCTCGCTATTTTCTTGTGTAACCTCGCTATTTTCTTGTTTAACCTCGCTATTTTCTTGTGTAACCTCGCTATTTTCTTGTTTAATGAAAACAATTTCGGGCAATGCAAGCAGTGTCAAAAGATGAAATATAAATTTTTATAATTTTAGAAAAATAAATCAAAAACAAAAAAGACAAAAAAGAAATGCGCTCAATCTCGTTGGTGAAAAAGTTGGAGGTGGATTACAAAGGAAGTTTGTTCAAGAGTGCAATTTGTTTGGTGGACATTGACGAAGATGGTTTGAATGAATTATGTGTTGGTTTTACTAATGGTGAACTGCATGCTTATAAAGGTTTGAAAATGATGCTTGGAAGCTTTTAGAGTCGGCTAAATAGGCTTTTTCATAAGTTACATTGTAAACAACTACTGCCTCGTTTTGAATTCAGCGCTATGGTAACCGAACCCCAAGGGAGGTTATCAAAACTTGACTCCATTGTGTCAATTTTAGTTAGCTTTTTCACATTTCATGTAATAAGGTAATTGGAACACAAAAAGCAACATTCTAAAATTTTTGCTTTGGTTACAAAATCTTTAGCCGCGCACATATGAATAGACCCTTTAATAAATTACGTCACGAGAAACGACTGCCTCGTTTTCATACAATTACCAAGGTGATTATGTCTCACGAGACTCAAAATGAGACATCTTTCAATGAATTCAAGTTTTGATAAGCTCCCTTGGGATTCGGTTACCATAGCGCTCAGTGCAAAACGAGGTAGTCGTTGCTCGTGACGTAATTCATGAAAAGGTCTAATATTGGTTGTGATTTCTCAAATAGTTTCTTTATAAATCTATATTGTTTACATGTTCATCAATAGGTTTGGAAACAACGAGACCATGGAAGTTGAGCAAAGGGCTAGGATCGTTGGTAGTGTTGTGCGGTGGTCACGTGCGAAGTCACGATGAAACGTTGTTGTGTGCGTTGGACTCTGAAGGGCGGTGTAATTTGTTCGACGTAAAAGAAGATAATCACGTATCTGTTTCTGACCATGATGGATCCTACGTGGTAAGTTTGATCAAAGTTAGTATAAAAACCCCTGTCTGGGTATGCGGCTTTTCCAGAAAAAAATCCATACTCCCACTGTTAAGAATGTCGGTTTTTCTTAACACCAACCCCCTGGATATCCGTGCTGAAAATTTCGATCCCCCCCTGGATATCTTTGGTCCTCAAATTCTTACATCCTAGGGTTGAATTTGCCCTCTATTTTGAGTGTCTCCGTTAGGGAATATGACGTAGTGTTAATTTACGCATATCATGAATATGATCAGGGCAGCCCATCGTCTTCCACCGCCGCCGCCGCACGGCCATCCTCACCAACAGATGAATTACGCTTGGTGCACAAAGAACATCTGCCACCCAACGCAAAGGTTGCCATCCTGGAAGATGTGGATAATGACGGAGTGGCTGAACTGATCATTGGTTACACTGATCGTTATGTCCGCATCTATAAGTGGAATGTTCAAGGAGGTACGCATTTGTTTTTTTATAAGAACATTAAAATTCGAAGAAAGTCTTAAAATGTTCTTCAAATGTTCTTTTTTAAGTCTTTAATTCATGTGTCCATAATCAAAAATGAAAAAAATGTTTTTATTTTTATACTCTTGATTGTCAAAAGCCTCAAAATGTTCTTAACATGTTCTTAATTTTTTGACCTCAAAGCCTGATAAATCGGGCGACGACGGTGAGATGCAAACGAGAACGTTCAAACATCCATAATATGATCGTCAAAATTGATATCTATGGCCTTTAACCAAAATCACCCCAAATAACGGTAAAGAAAGACAAGTCTTATAGCCAAAAGTCATTCGCCAAAATAAGTTCTCGCGAAAATTAGTTCCCTTTTAAGGTATAATGAATGAATTCAACCCTTTTATACACCTTTGCTTACCATGGATATATAATTATAGTCATCGGGAACTCAGTAGCCAGGTTATGTTAAGCGAGATAATTCGGGGGACGACTGTGGAGATATAAATGAGAGAGCGTTCAAACAGCCAAATTGAGCGTCCTATATTTTGCGGGACAACAGTTGCTATTTGTCGTCCTTCTTCGATTTATCTCGCTGAACGTATAACCTCGCTAGTGTTATTTAGTACAAAAGTCTCTAAAAATTGCTTGAATAAAAGAGACTAATTTTTTGTCTCGATGCTTCGTTCTCCAAACTC
>JAUJPO010045019.1:0-16833 GCA_032270745.1 Tiaropsis multicirrata
CCCAAAATTGCCCGAAAAAGGTCATACTATTCCGGATTAATCGTATGAAACAGAGGGACTGATAAAATTTCAGATTACCAAATTAGTACAAAGTGGCTTTTTAAGAAAATTTCTCATTCTATTCTGTGCCGAAAAGATCAAAATTCTTTCTATTCGAATAAAAACATTCGAAAATGTGGAAAAAAATTTGAATTCCCGCTTAGGCTCTATTTACATTTCAATAAATTCCAAAAGCCGGACCGATTTAAAAAAACGGCAATTAGTGATTAATCGGCCCTGTGAACACGGGAGTTTTGCACTACGTTGAAATCAGTCATACGATTAAGAATGAAATCATAAACTCATCACCAGGATGATTATAAGTTAATGAAGAAATAACAAGGTTTCCATAAACGGAAATGACAACGAGCTCGTTAAAGTTTTCCCGCAAAACCGCCAATAATCTGATTAATATGGTGTTATCCAAAATTACGTTCTCTTAGAAGAGATGCTAAAACATACCAAATATGAAGGATAAAATAATGAATGCAGTTTGAATTCTTTTGAGGTCAGGTCTGATCTTCACATTTTAAAATTTCGTAAATACACGTTTTTTTTATTTTTTATTAGAACATCAAAATTTTTGGTTGAGGCTTTTTCCAACCATTTTCAGCTTCAGTGCTCTTATTGATGTTTTTAATAATATGCGAATCTAAAAACAAAGACAAATGCATTGTCTCGAGAGAACCGGGGAAAATCCTCCCTTGCAGTTGAAAAAGCTTTTTTTCCTAATTTCAGCCTTGGCAAGTTCAAAATTTTCAATATCCTAGGATATCCAGGGGGTAAGAATTCGAGGTCCAAGGATATCCATGAGGGTTCGAAATTTTCGACACGGATATTCAGGGGGGTTGGTGTTGGTGACATCCTCAACAGTGGGAATATGGATTTTTTCTGGAAAAGCCCAATGTTTTTTATTATTATGTTCACATATTTTGAGGGGATCTATCTTCAATCAGGGGATTTGAGCGGCAGAGCAGCATATGCATTTTATCCTCTTTGGGACTCATCATCAGCACTGCGTACTTCACTATGGCTGGCAGATCGAATTTTTATATATAGCATATTGAGCTTGAGTCAAAATTCACTGTATGCTTATTAAATTTAGAGTGTATTTGAAGTAACCTGACTATCAGCCAAAACGTGGTTTGATATGGTCTATTGCCTGGTTTTGAGTCATCCTTTATTTTAAGCCGCATAGGAGTGCAAATTTTCGTATAATATCATCCATGAATCTGAAGTCATCAAGAAAAATATCGGGGAAACCGAGGCGCGGGGGGAAAAGACAGCAATCTGAAAAAGCTCATCTTCCCTTGAAGGATTATGGAATTATGTTTGCAATTCCATGGTATGTCTGGTATGCAAACCAACCAGTATAAAACGTCGGACAAAAGGTTGTGGACTTTTTTGAAATAGCAGAAAATCAGCAAAAACACAGTATAACTTCCCTCTAGTCTTAACCCCACTCATTGCTTTGGAAAGTGGTTGGTTTGCATCTGGTAGCAATAGCTGACCTTATTTACTTTAAATTTGAGGGAAGGAGCTCATTTCTAAAAGTCTACAGACCTTTAGTCCAACATTGTATTAACAACATACGATTCAGAAATATAAACTGCTCATGTTTACAAAATTGTCACACACGGGAAGATGACGATAAAAAACCCGCTCGTAAAATGATAGCTTTTTATGGAAATTTGTATATAGCATTTTGCTGCATCATCCCAGTGGTCACCCTTGATTTTCCTGACCTTGCGAAACTACCTTCTTCTCTTGCTTAATAACTTCACTAATGGATTTTAATTTGTAATTATATCCGTTACGTGAACTGCGCATGTGCGAATTTCCGATGCACAAATTTGCATGCTATTATTTCTTCCTATGTGACTTTGTCTTTGTTTCCATGAGCATGATCAGTTCATACGAATTAATTTTAATCTTTTGATGAATCGACAGATCCTGCACTAATGTACTTCCCAGTTTACTCAAAGGTAACGAATCGAGTGGGAATTGAACCCACGCCCTCTCGCTTGCCGCGCGTTTGTTCTCCCAACTGCGCTATTGTCATGTGCATGTGTAATTTTAATTTATTTGAAAATTCAAATGAAAGATTTTTAAAGAGTACACACATGTGTGTGGTGTACGACTCCACCCCAGCAGATACAATACGTTCTTTCAACGTTGCTTCAACGCTTTGACGTTAAAAAGACGTCTTTTGTCTACTGTACTGGGACTTTATTCGAAGCCAAGGGGCTTTTCCAGAAAGAAATCCACATTTCCACTGTTGAGGATGTCGATTTTTCTTAACACTAACCCCACTGGATATCCGTGCCGAAAATTTCGAACCTCCTTAGGATATATCCTCAACAGGGGGGATACGGACTTTTTCTGAAAGAGCCCATTATGGTATGGTTCCATAGTTATCTCTATTATACATTTCAAAAAATTCCCGTGAGTATCTCATTATTTATCCGAAAGTTATTTATGTAATGCAATACGCATGTGACCTGGCTTCTCCAAACGCCAAATCTCTCTCTCTCTCTCTCTCTCTCTCTCTGTCTTTCCTGGGTAACTCATTCTCCTGACGGTAATTCTAGCAATCGTTGAAATATTATATCCATATTCTATTTTTAATGACACTTTCTGTCATTTCTAATTCTTTACTTTAGCTAAAGGTTGTGGGCGTGTTTCTTGTAATTTTTTTATTTATTTTTTTTACTGAGGGCGGTTGCTACACCCTACTAATTAATTGCATAGATATTTTCCTAAACTACCAAGATACGCATTTTTTTCTCACATTTTTTGGAGAGTTGTAGTTACGAACGAATCTTACCTTTCCCAGCAGAGACATGGAAGGTTCTTTTGACGTCCAAACCATGTTATTTGGACGTCTGCTGGGATCTGTTTATTATTTATTGATCGTTGCATGCGCATTAGGTTCCAGGAAGTATTAAAAAAAAGAATACGTTTTAATTGGGTCACAAATTAAAAAGAGTTAATTAATTTCATTAATTGCATGGTTAATGACGCAAATGTGTCATTAATTTCATTAGCATTAAAAAAAAAAAAAAAAAAATATTATTCCTTTTCGTGCATTTTTTTTTTTGTACAAAGGTTTTGGAAAATGTAAAATAGGTTTTTGTGAAGGGTAATTATAAGTGTAAAAAGCGATAAAAGCTTTTTAATTTCACGTCTAATCTTTGGGCGAATTAAAATACCCTCATTAACCCTTTCCGTGCCTAGGCATATTCCATTTGCTCAAAAAGATTCAACAAAATTTTTCAAAGCGACACGATCTTTTTATACATGAAAAATCCGTGAAGCTATTTCACAGAGCCGATGTCCAGTATATGTGTCAAGTTGAAGTGGCAGTCGCCAGGCCTAATGACATATATATATCGGACATGGTTTCATTTTTTATATAGTTGAAATCTTGATTCTACAGCCGTGTGACATTTATATATGTCATTTGAAATTTTCTTTTTTTCGCATTCCATAAGCCGATGTCGACCCCCTGGATATCTTTGGTCCTCAAATTCTTACCCCCTGGATATCCTAGGATATTAAAATTTTTGAACCCAAACCCCCTGGATATCCTTGGTCTTCAGATTCTTACCCCCTGGATATCCTAGGATATTGAAAATTTTGAACCCCCGCCCCTTGGATATCCTATATCCTCAACGGGGAATACGGACTTTTTCTGGAAAAGCCCATTGGGGTTAAAAGAGCATGCAGTTATACTGTGTTATTGCTGATTTTCTGCTATTTAAAAAAGTCTACAACCTTTTGTCCGACGGTTGTACAAATTTAAAATGGTTACGTGTAGATTTTCAGATTTGAATTTTTTTTTGCCTAGCCACTTGTCTCAGTTATAAAACCATTTTGTTCTTACCATGTTCTTTTATGAACTTACTGTTCTTCAAGAGTTCTCATGTAGTTTTATTGGTGAAACAAGACACTGGTTCGGTCATTTTTAACAAGTTGTTGTTATTTCAAAATCAATTATTTAAACATGTTGTACTAAAGCCCTTTCTTTATATTCCTTTGGTGCAAGATATGAAAAAGATTCTTCTCCGTTATGAACAGTTCTTATTTTTCTTGATTTAAAGTAAGGCAGGTTTCTTGTGCTAATATCATCTTCACTACGCACGTTTTATCGTTCGTTAGTATTTACTCTGTTAAGGTTGTCTTTTTTTGTCGTAACTCCCGTGTAGTTAGTCTCTGCAGAGAAGTGTAGAAAATTCATTTTTCTGCTGCCCCCAAAAGATTTCCCACTCATGTTTACGCTTGGTTTGAAAATTCTCAAACTAGAAATTGTGAATGGGAACAGACCTCGTCTACGGAAATGAACGTTCGAATTTTCCGTAGATATTGGGTCTGTGTACAGACATTTCTTATATATATATAAGAACATGTATTTGGCCTGTTTTAATTTTTATAGCTTTAAATGTTTTTTTACTAAGTTTCATTTTCACTAGATACAAAAATAACGCTTGCCAAAGATGATCTTTGATAAAGTGTTTATTTAGACAATCCCTCTTGATAGAATAATTGGACAAGCTCCAATAATAACCAACCACTGAAACCTCAACTTGTGAAGAGGGTACTAAATTAAACTCATTTCTTTCTCACACACAAGAACATTTGTTGTTTTTTGTTGATTTCGAAATTGAGATGGAGATTATTACTGAAAAAATTACTGATTAGTTGGCATTAGACATTGGATTTTTTTCTTACCCATAAACGGAGAATGGGTTTTTCCAAAAAAGAAAATAAAAAATGACTTTTTTTTAATCATCTCTATTGGATCTATCGAGAGAGATTGTCTCTAAATAAACACTTCAAAGATCATCTTTGGCAAGACAGTGCCCTCTTACCCCACTCAATGCTTTTGAAAGGGATCTGTTGGCATATGGTAGCAACAGATGGCCTTATTTACATCATCCTTGAAGAAGGAGCACATTTCTAAAAGTCTCCAGATCTTTTGTCCAACATTGTAGCCTCAGCAGGGCCGGACGTGTTCAAGACTTATGCGGCTCTTGCATTTTGCATTTTTGAATTGTTTAAAAATGTCTTGGTGCATTATCTTATCATATGAAGACAGTCAATCAACACTAGATTTAGCTATGTCGCCATAAATTTTTTCTTCCTCAAAATTGCTCTTAATAGTTCTGTTTTAAGCCTTTAAGTACTTGCGTGAAATTAAAGATAAGGAATATAAAGATAAACTCAGAAAGTTGATTACCCAAAATTGGCATTCAATCAAATACACAGAAGATACTTTCCAATGTCAAAAATTATCAGTAGAGAAAACATTTACAGTTATATCCTTAAGTTTTATCAACATTGCTTTTTTTCGCCTACAACATAATGCTCTTAAAGGTAGAAGTGGTTTTGGAGGCATTGATAGATTGATTTAAACCCTCATGCTTACAGAGACCTTGCACATAAATCAAGGACGCGTTTAGGAAAATAATGGAACTTGTGGAATGGTCTCATAGTTCAAATCCCCTCCCTTTCTTAAGAAGGGGCGGGGGGGGTGGGGGGCTCGATTCTCCCTAAAATGACAAGAAGGAAATATTTTTGTATTTATCGATGTTTAAACTCAAAAATTAAACTTGAGTCAAAAATGAGGCAATTAAAGAAGGGTTATACCCCTCTCCGCACTGTGTATGGTCTACCGTTTCTACTCCAGTTTCTATTCTCATAATTCTTATTCCTTTATGACTTATATGAATCTTGAATTTCTAACGATTTAAATACATTGGGGATAGTTTCCCAATGGCTTATAATTTAGTATTTTTTGGATTTTTTCTCAGAATTTTTTAAATTCAATTTGATTAGTTGCCCGGAGTTGTGCGTAGCCAAAATGCTGGACAATAGGTCTGTAGACTTGTGAAAATGTGCGCTCCTTTCTTCAAGGTTGATGTAAATAAGACACCCCTGTCTCAGTGCCCCGGTGGAAGATTTTGAAGGAAAAAGATCCACTAGGGGTGGGGTAATAGCAAATATTGGACAATGTTCTAGGGAATTACCACAATATTTATTAGTGATTATTTTCTCTTATATTTATTCATATTTACTGCATAGTTTAACTTAAGGAGAAGTTACTTGGTTCTTCAATACCGTCACACCGTTAAATTTCAACTTAAGAACCGTAATACTGTCTGAAATAGAGGCAAAACGCAGACACGGGCTTTTTGTGGAACATTTTCCAAATTTGTTTTTACCAGTTTATTGTGACTGGTCTGTATACATGTGTAAGAGGGGGCTGTTTAAATTTTTCGGGGGAAGCAAAAATGAAAGAATGGGAAGAGGCCCATACGAGGTATCCTTCGCAGAAAGAAGATGGTTGCCGCCGACGGGCAGAAAATTTTGAAAATCAGCCTTTCTAGATTGGCTAAAACAAGCTTCTTTCAATACAAATGACCAAAAAATTGTTTCTATTGTGACACTAGTTTTTTTGTGATTCTCTAGTTGATATATAGTACACCTTTTAACATTTTAAGTCTTGTGACTTTTTTAAGTCTTGTTGCTTTGACCAGTTTCTTGCCAAGTGTGCTTTTTGACCCGGGTGACCTGAATTTTGTAAAATTTTACCGGGGTGGACAGCTTTTATTTCAATTTTACTCAGGTTCAATTGCCTGGGTTGAGCGATTTCTTCACTGGGGCTTAAATTTAGGCTATTTTAGAGCATTTTTCACCGGGTTATTCAATGGGGCGGATCTGACCGGGTCATTTATTCAGGGGTGTAATAAGGTCAGCTATTGCTACCAAATGCTAACAGACCACTTTCAAAAGCATCGAGTGGGGTTAAGAGGGCAGTTATACTGTGCTTTTGCTTTTGGTGATTTTCTGGTACAGAAAAAGTCCACAACAAGCACAATCTTATCTCCGACGGTGCATCTTATTCATAATTTTGTCAAAACCATAATTTCATCTATATCGTTATGATCGATTAAAGAGGGGATGTTTTGAAAGGCCTTCTCCGCGTTAATTCATTTCATTTTGTCATAACATCTGTGTTTTACGACGTCATAGTGAAACGTCACAGAATGTCACTTGTAAGTTGTGTCTAGTGTCTAGTTGTATCTTCTGTTTTTTCGCTTTTCTATGCTACTGTTTCGATTAGGAGAAAATGTCTTAATATTAATACCAGCTAGTCATCAATTCGTGTTTTTGTCGAGTCATAGTGTGTATACATATCACAGGTCATGGCTTTTTTCGATTAAAAAAAATTTCTTGTTTTCAAAAATGAAAAACTGTTTTGTTTTTGCTTCATGAGCTCATTATACAATGAGAGCCAAAAATGACGTCATAATATATATCGTCAATTTCCACAATTAGTGAATGTTTTGTTTTCATTCAAATATCACCTTTGCTCGAAAAGGAATGACAAATTTCCTTCTAAACGTTGACAAACACTAAAAACAAAAGTTTCTATAATTATAAACAATTTACGAAACGTTTGCCAAATTCAACACAATGGCGCCCCCTATCTGTTTGTTCAACATGGTTTCACGACACACGTTTTGTTTGACCCTTTAAACTGTTATTTTCTTTTGTCATTCCGTGAATTCCTTCCGTTGCTAGTTGTAATTCACAGCTTTGTAATGATGATGTCACACATGGCTTGAGGTGACGTCACAACAATACGATTTAATGACAAAATCTTGATTTCTTGGTTTGTCACACTTTATTTTGTAAGAACCATGAAATCTGGGATGGACCTTATGACTGTTTTTAATCTTTTTGCCGAATTGTTTTTTTTGAAAATAATTTTAAAAGCCCTATTGTTTTTTATAGTTTAGGATATATCCATAAAAAAAGGAAACTATGTACTTTTAGCCTCAGTAGTACTGTTCTTAAATTGTTCTTATTTTTTGCCATTTCTCAGTCTCATTGTTCTTATAAAAAAAAGGAAGATGTGTAGTTATTGCAATAGTTGTTAGCTTTTAGCAATGTTAAAATTTAAACGAGATTTCGACACTACACCACACCCCCTCCTTTGAGTTAAGAATTCACTTTTTAAGGTCTCGCGGCTTTGGTGATAGGGTTCTCTGATAGTAAATAAATCTCTGAATTTTGTGAAGAGTCGAATTCAATAGATAGCATTGAACGTTGAAAGTGTTTAAAATTTTGGGTAAAAAAAAAATTAAAAAGATTGGCACGTGTCCTTACAACTATCTTTCAAAAACCTTCATTTAGCAAAGTGAATTGTGGTAATGTTATTAACAACGTAAAATTCAACTTGAACAATCATGATCGAATCGAAACTTCGGGTTTCATTATTCAAGATTTTGCCAGAGGTCCACTCGGGTTCTATTTTCAGAATTTCAAGTGGCTTTTACGTCAATTGACGTAAGCGATACGTAAGTTTTGAGATCAATTATGATCAGAGAGTCCACGCGAACACGTTTATCGGAATTGGTGCCCTTCCACCCATTCGCATCCTCTTTATTTTGGTCGTGAACTCGTGACTTATAAAAATAACTTTTTTTCTTGGCTCACTTTGATTGGTATTTCTATCTTACGTTTGATCGATTACGCATAAAAACCACTTAAGATATAAAAACCTCCATAAGCTGAAAACGTGATCGGACGCGTTATCAAAGCATCGCCCAACAGGCACGGAACGTTCTTTTAACGCCCAGAGCGTTGTTTTAACGTCAGAGCGTTGAAACAATGTTGGAATAACATTGATTGTCTACTAGCTTCAATTGAACGTTCATAGATTATTTACGTTAAGATAAGAGCACTTTTTTGGCAAATGTTATTTCTTACCGAATCGACCCAAAATTCGTCGAAATTAAATTTAGAGAAAGTCGTTTAAACGGAAGTGTTCAAGTTTTTTTTTTCAATCAGAATTTTACGGTCGGAAAAAATCCTTCATTTTATTTTGTTTCTTTAGCCTTTGAGTAAACGTGAATATTCTTTGCAGGTATTCCCCAGGTAATTTTAGCTTTTTTTTGCCTGCCTGCTGTCGAAATTTCAAATCAAGCTTACGCTAGGCAAAAAAGGGTACAGGGATGCGCCGCTAGTCAGTGTACAATCATGGTCAAAAGGTCCGTAGACTTGAGCTCCTTTCTTCAAGGTTGGTATGAATAAGTCAGCTAATTGCCACCCATATCCCAACAGACAACTTTCAAAAGAGGGCAGTTAGTGATTTTCTACTATTTAAAAAAGTCTACAACCTTATGACCAGCATTGTCCCATTTTCAGCTTTATCGGACCATAAAGCTCTTCTTCATCCCCACAGGGATTCGATAGTCAATAAAAAAGGGGAAATAAAGAGGAACAAAACAGACGGCCGAGAACACACACACACATACAACTACATCCAACCTACGTTAAAATGCACTCTACATTACATAAAGGTAAAATGCGTTTGCGTTGGGATCATCCCCTCTTATGATAATCATATCACCCACATCAAAAGTAGTAACATATGTACATTTTCCCTCTTTGCTCTCGAATGGTATGAGAGAAAGATGTATGAATAAAATGTATTTGTTGCTTGTCTTTTCTCTTCATTTCCCAGTGCGTAAAAAAATTCGGAAAACTTTAAGCTGTACTAGGGCCTCAACAGATATTTCGATCCTAGTGTCGCACTGTGCAAGAAAGAAACGGGCAACAGGCAACGCTGCGAGGCTTTTAACCGACCAGTTACATTTTGCTCGTCTTCTGATTAGGAAATTTCAGTAAAGATCGGGCTACTCTTTAACTGATTTTCTTTTCTTCCCCTCTTCTTCATTCATTAAAATGTATACCTTGTCGGACAAAATGAGTAAATTTTTTGAAAAAGTGACTAAAATTTTGTTCGACTAATATTTTCGTCCGACAAGAAACTTAGGATATTTTTAACTGTTTAGTCGGACAAAAATGATATAACGATAAGGTAACGCAAGCCTTTTGTCTGTATGATTTTTGTTGGATTTTTGTTGAATTCGACTTATATATCCCTGGCGAAAAAGTTTGAATTTCTTTAGTCCAATTATATTAACGCGTAATTTGAAATCAAAATAAAATTGAAATCTAATAAAAAAATTTAACTCCAATATTTTTCACGTGTCGTCCAAAAACAATTATTTTTTGACACGCGTTATTTCAGCGACAAATTACGATAATTACCACTTTTTCAATATTTTGAAATGCGCATTTCTATGGTTGGTTTTTGGTAGCAATATTCGATATAGTTTTTTTTCTCTGATAAAAATAAAACTCATTCGATAAAATTAAATATTCATTCGGTAAAATCAAAATGCTTGCATGTTCGTGATTTTTAGAATCTGTTCTTTTAATTATATTAAACCACTACTAGTAAAACAATTCATTCTTAACCAGAATGTACTAGTTTTCCATGAGCACCCTTATTCTTTAGGAAAGACTGGGTCAAATCACAGACAAGTTCACTAGGATTTAATCAAACGGGACCTAAGCTAAATAATCAAATCAAAGACCAGATATTGCAAATCAGCATGTAAACTGCAGACCAGATTTACCTTTTTTACATTAAATTTAGGACAGATATTATCATCGAAGTTATTTCAAAGACCTTTTTTTACCGAATGAAAATTTGAAATTAACGACGGAGTTTTATGATTTTACCGAATAATTGTTTTAATTTACCGAACGACTTTTTATATTAACGAATGAAAATTTAATTTTACCGAATGACTTTTGATTTTACCAAACTAAAATTTAATTTTATCGAATGAATTTTGTTTATCGAGTTTATCGTTTATCGAATATTGCTACCAAAAACCAAGCATACATTTCATACCTTTTCATATCTTGCTTTAAAAATAGGTGGGAAAAAATATAGTCTCTTTCTTTCTTTCTTCGTTTTATTATACGTTTTTCATAAGAACTGTACGTAATGCCAAAAATTAAAGGTTACCTATCCAAGCACAACCTTATTTCAACATTGTTTCAACGTCTAAACGTTGTTTGGGCCGTAAAAACAACGCTCCGCTCGATCCACATTTTTGACAGTAGAGCATTATATGAAAGTGTTATTTGTTAACCCTTTAAGAGCCGATGTCGGGTATAGCTTTACAGTTTTCCCTTAAGTAAGTCAGGGCCGCGCATCCCGCCGGCCTGCCTAGAATGGGCGGCCCCAAAGGAGCCCTAGAAGAAAAAGGAGACTCAAGTTATCTAACGAGCTATAAACAATCTCTAATTCCTTCTGGTTCAGGAGATATTGACGTTTGAAGTTTGTCCTAGCTAAAAGTACCCAAAAAAGGTCTCGGCAAAGAACGGGTTAATATGGATTTAAAACGAAAAAGTGCAACATATACAAATATGATAAAATTACAGTTTTTTTTATTAGAACATTAGAAAATGTTCTTACTTATTTTTTGTTCCACATTTTCTCAAATTTCCTACCCCTCCCACCCTCAAATATATGCCTAGAATGCTTCTCAAGTAATAATCTAAGCTTTCATTGTTTTTGGAAAAAATTCCACCAAATCTCAGGCTCGATGTTCTTATAAAAAACGTTTATACCGGATTTTGGATACAAAAAAGGAACCGCAAAAAACAAGTCTCGAATTTGTATGCTTAAAGTTTTTATATGATGAATGTTTGGATTTTTCTTTTGTTCAATTTTTCCCACAAGGCGAAAGTTCAATTTTGCTGATGCGAGCGAAGACTGTTATAATTATTACGTAATGCTTGCGAAATTAAAAATGATTTTGGTCGGTGAAATCAACGGTGAAATTTTACAAGTTGTTTCAAAGCTTTGCTTTGGTATTTTATGATGATATCAGCGTAAAGCAAATTCAACGGTCCTTTATTAAATTTGCTTTGATTCTAGCCCTTCATGCTGTTATTCTAACGTTAAAACAACGGTCCTTTGATTCTAGATTGTGATCGTTGCGTTTTTATTACTGGTCCTTAAAATTATGATGAAACACCCTTTAGTTACGTCACTTTAGAAGAATATACTTGGTCAAAATAGATTTGGGGCCTGTCTTGAAGTTTTAATATTGTTCTCGGCTCGTCAATATTTATATAGTGCTTTTTTACTGTCATTTACTGTTAAATGTTTAAAGCAGTGATATTTAGTATAATTTTCATCCAAATCTCAGCAGTCTTTGATACTGTGCTATGATTCCCAGCAAGCACATGAAATAACCAGTAATTTCAAAAAATGTGCTAATGTCAGCGATTTTCGAAGGGCTAACGGTCGTTCCATTATAATTCCCCGTGTGAAAAAATGATGTCACAATGACGTAATAATAGGATCATTACAAAGGCCCACCTGATACCAACGCTGTATTGTATGGTGAATTTATTCGAATTTATTGTTGCAAAGTCAACAATTTTTGTTTACCTCAAAAACTATAACGGTTGGTACATGTCATAACTTGTTAAACGATGTTAAACTTTTTTTATGATGACTGAAATCATGTGAAAGTGATGCCTTCATGTTAAAACACACCAAAATAATAAGCTAAATGTACCTTTTCCATTGATCCATTGAATAACAGTTATCTTTTAATATCATCAAAATCAAAATTTTGAATAAAAAATCATTTTTAGAAATCCCCTTTTACACCGATTTTCTAGTGTAGTCAGTTTGTTATCAATTTTAAGGAATGGGAAATTTATCATGAATTACTGGAATTTGAAAAACATATCATCCCTCTTGAAATTTTTGAAACTCATCCGCGGGGGTAATTTTGGATTTTCGAGGGGTCAAATTAAGTCCTTAAGGGGATAAGGAAGTTGACTGGGTATTACTTAAGTCTTTCCTTGCCAGAAGGAAGAAAAAGAGAGCAAGCAGTGAAATTCTTTCGTAAATTTGAATAGTGACAAAATGACCTGCGTTGATAAGTCGATATCTGTTTCCTTTGCTAATTGCAGCTAATCAAAGGTTTGTCCTTGTGTTGAACAAGGAAGAAAGTTTTTTTTATCATAACGGCGTAAAAAAAGGTATCAGCTCATTTAAACTTGAAAGGACTCCGTCAACATGATTCAATTTTCCCAGTTGCCTATACAATCAAGGACATAATAATAATTGTCTGTTCTAGCAAATTGACTCAATCCGATATAATGAACTTTAAATGACTTGTATAATGAGTTAGTTCATCACTTTTAAATGTTTACAAATCGCAAATCGCATCATTTTCCTCCTGTGGCTATGATTTGTAAAATCTCTATTAGTCACCCACAGAAATGTCTGTTCTTTCTAACGGTATGGGGGCACACGTTCCATTATAATGAATTATAGACAATCCTATAAGTCTTTCTACAGCCTTTCCTGAGTGTGTTTTGTAAACTACCAGCAGGCCGCCGCCTTAACTATAAACTTCCTCCGACCCTCAAGACGCCGAAAACATTTTAATTTCTTGTCTTCGGTTTACAATACCCCGAACTATGAGGTGAACATCGATTACTCCTTTGAATGGTCCACTGCTCACTCAACATGGGGCATCATTGACTATTTTTGATAGTCCAATCAATGTTTTATTGATAAGTAGACTCTCCATAAGTCGAACCTCTCCTTAACTCGAGCAAATGTGTGAAAATTCCCTAACAAACTCTTATAAAAAACTCTTTTTGGATTTTCTTAAGGGTAGAAAAATGCCATTTTAGCCTATACATTAGATATAATTTAAGAGAGAAATCTAAAAGAACTACGTCGTAGTCCACGACGTTTATCACATGGAGAAAAGGTTGTAAACACTCACATATGAGAGGAGGGCCTTTCGGAGATTACCAGTTGCGACTCTGCAGACTTTTGCGAGTCAAGACTGGATCGTTCTTCTTTCATTTCTTTTCATTACTAAGGCGGTTCGATTTAAGATGATACATTTTCGAAGTCATCTTCGTTATCTACACATTTTTGTATGAGAATATTGTGACCGAAGAAAGCCTTCGGATAATGTTCTTAACTTTTTTGAAATTCAAGTCTTAAAAAGATATTCCTAGAACTTTACTGAAATAAAGGGCCATTTTGGTTGTTTTCCAGTCTAGATCTAGACCATTAATTTCACATATAAACCACAAAGTACATAACATTAAGAAAGAGAACGCATAGAGAGGAAATTATATGGTCTAGTAACATTGCTGCTTTTCTCATTTATTATGCATAAAACATTTTTTTCTCTCTTTTATCAAATATTACCTTTTATATAGAACATAATGAAGAAGAAAAAACCTTCAATGGATAAAAAAATTTATAACTTGAACGTACAAAAGACGTTCGAAAATGATGGTATTTCGTGTACTTGTTACTTTTGAAACTTTGTTTGTTTGTTGATATTGACATGGTTTTGTTTGTTTGTTGATGACGCGCTCGCCAATACAATAGTTTGTTGTTTCTCTTTCGAAATGAAAGAGAAGGAAAATTTGGGATATAAACAAACTACCGCTGTTCAGCATATACAGGCATCAACAGTATGCATCAACCTGTCAAAACTTGAATTATGCTTTAGAAAACATCCATATAATATCACCGAACCGCGGTGAGACTTCAACCAGGGACAATTCTTTCTGGCCTATTTTAGTGCTTTGTCCGACTAAAATTTTGTTCGATAAGGTATTACACTTGGCCATGTCAAAAATTTGAATCAGACGTCTAGACACAGCTAAAGAGAAAATGGAAGGCTATAAAAATGAAAGTTTAAAAATTTCTGAACGACACGCGACCATATAACACGTCACACATAACCAAGTGACAAAAAGAAAACGCGTCATACGTATACACCGTATATTAAGAAAATTTAGTGTTATTCCACTTAAAATCATTTTTCTATGAATTAAAAATGTTCGGAATTCTTATCTCAACGATAAGTAATTATCCATACTTGGTCAAAATACTAATATGAGATATGATGAGTTCGAGTGATAAGAAGCTTAACGTTGTTATGGTGACAAAATGCCTTCTGTAATTGATGCTAAAGTGACATCACATAATTCGTTCTCAGTCTCTCTCTCTCAAAAAAAAGTGTGTTCGATTTATTTCAATAAAGCTGTTTTGATTTGATTCATTTCTGTCTTTATGACGTGTAATTAGGACAGCATTGTTTTCGGAGACTTTGATCGCATGTGCGTGCGTGCGTGCGTGCGCCCCCGTATTGAGAATGCGCGTTCAAAATTAATATGCTCTCTCGCGTGAAGGGCTGCACGTTGCAACTGACTCAACTTTGGCTGTTTATTTTGATCGCTATGAAGGACAGATAAGCGGATTGCTTGCGTCTTTGTATCAAATTATTAGGGAAACATATTTAGTTGCCAGGCGTTATTAAACGTCGGATAGGAAGCACGCGCTTGCGCTTTTTCGCAAATTTTCGCAGACTATTTGGTCGTCAACGTAAACAATCAAATGAATGAATGCGTAGTACAGAACCCAGCAGACACAAGACGTTTTTTCAACGTTGTTTCAACGTCTATAACGTCTATAACGTCTACACAATGTCTTAACGTTGAAAAAACCGTCGAAACAACGTTGAAATAACGTCTGCTGGGAAATGACTCAGCTTTTACTAAAAAAAAGAAAATTGAAAATTATCGAACAAAAATCATCCCGACTGTTTGTTTCTGTACGTCACTATTGGCAACCAACCCAAAACATATAGATATATCGACCTTTGCGGTGTGGTTTTTGTGGTTTGGTAATTAATCCGGAAAATGATAATTATAGGGTAGTTAAAAATGTCATGAAAAGCGATAGAGTGTTCAAAAATGATGCCCAAAGCTTTCCGAATTAGGAAAACATAAGGTTGCTTCTCCTCCGTAGCTTTGTGTCTTGACTTACACGTTTTTTTATTGAACATAGTTTATAAAAACATCGAACCTCAGATTTGGTAAATTTTACCAAAAACTATGGCAATTTTCCTAATGAAAGCTTAGACCAACTAAGAGGTTATTAGTTTTGAAATTACCCTATTGAAAGCATAGACCAAGGGAAGCATTTTAGGCATATATTTAAGGTTGGGGTGAGGTAAAAATTTGAGAAAATGTGAATCAAAGTTAAGAACAAAGTTAAGAACATCTGAGCCTCAGTCGAAATTTACTGGTTCTTATAAAAAGAAAGAGTGTATCGACAACGCCCACGCCCACTTTTCAAATATTTTTTTTGGAACCCCTATTTTGGCAGACTACTTCATTTTTTGGTTCGACGTTATAATTATCCAAAGACTCTGCTATCAAATTAATGGGGAGGGGTCGTGTTTGTTAAGTAAGGAAAACATTTTTCTTCAGGCAATTACTGTATAATAATGATTTTTTATTTCATGATGATTGTATACACATCCAAAACACATTAATTAATTTTCGCGGGGATTTATTTTCGCGAATTGGAAAATTAAATATTTCGCGAGGATTTAAGTTCACGAATTTTGTCTGTTTTTAACCTAATTTCTTTCATTTTCCTAGGGGTTTTTGGCAAAAAGCATGAAATAAAAATTTCGCGAGGATTTAATTTCGCGAAAATGGCGAAAATCTATTCCTACCTTAATTAATTGGGATCGTGCCAAAAAGAAGTCAGAGAAATTTTGACCGAACGTCAAATGTTGACAATACTTTATCTTAGTTAATAGTTAGCCATCCTCTTTTTTAATGCAAGCCGCGAGGTTAAGTTGAATGAGGTAAATCGAAGGAGAGCGGCAGGCTAGCAATACCCACAACCGTTATCCCGCAAAATCTAGAATGCTCGATTGGTTGTTTGAACGTTCTCTTTTACATCTCACCGTCGCCGTCCGATTTATCTCGCTTAACATATAATTCATCTGCCAAATTGAGACCATGTCGTTCTTTAGTACAAAAGTCTCTAAAAATTGCTTGAATAAA
>JAUJPO010045030.1:0-16831 GCA_032270745.1 Tiaropsis multicirrata
CCGATTTTACCTAGCCAGTACCCGACTCCTAAACTTTGTTGCAGTAATTATAAATAACAGACTTGTTCACAAGTCTAGCTCATACGGCGATCTGCAGTATAATCTTTAAAAATCGGGGAAATCCAAAATTAAATTTTCAATAAGTGCTGAACTGTTTCCTTAAAGAAACCACTTTTTCTGTCTTAATTTAGCCATTGAATATACCCCAAGGTGATTGGTTCTTTCTTTTATAGGATATGTATGTCACTTAATCACTTCTCGCAACAATCAGAAACACCTGGCTTCTGAGGTGTACCGTTTTCTAGAACTTTCCAATATGTTATTGGTTAGAAAAAAAAATTTAATCACCACCACTTACTCTAAGTTGGCGCATTTTGAAATACTTCTTTGCTTTTCTTTCAAGAAATGATGGACGACCTTTCTTCGTTTGGTTGTTGTTATTGTTTGCAGTTGTCGTTGTCGTTGGTCGGTTGCCACGACGAACAGGACAACTTCGTTTGACAGAGCCGACTTTTTTGGTTGTCGTTGAATGCTCGCTATGATAGTTGTTGTAAGTGCTAGAAGAAATAAGAAAAATAATTCAGGTATAAGTTATAGCATGTCTAGAAATGTATTGAAATTACCGTAACTTTCGGCCATATCCTTTAGTATCGTCATTTATATATAGCGTTTTATATACCACTGTTGCAAGTTGATACCTGTGTGACGAGATGTAAGTAAAAAGCGAAACACCGCTGTTTCGTGACGTAACAGTGATGACGTCTTAAAACTTAAAAATTGCAATATCCCTTTGTTAGAGGGTGGATTTGACGGGGAATCTAATTATGAAAAAAGCTTTCGATTTCAGAAATTTTCAGTTGTAAGTCGATGAAAACCTCATATCACAGACCCGGTGTGACCCCTTAACTTCTGATGGAAAAATGATCCGTCCATAGCCGAAAATGAGTAAAATGGTTCCCGCTGAAAACAGGCCCATCCCTATTCAAAATCATAGAAATAGTTTTTAAATCCCCACTAAATTTTGATCGACTAAATATGTGTCATTGCTATATCAAGTACACCCCCGTTTCACAGACCCGGTGGGACCCCCTACCCACTGAAAATACAGGCCCAAAAATCGTCCCCGGTGAAAAAATAGCAAAGAAATTCGTCCCCACTGGAAAAAGGCCCATCCCCATTGTAAAACTCTTTATAAAATCTTTTTTATATCCCCACTCAATTTTGATCAGCTTAAATGTCTCATCCCCACCAATATTCTGAACAAAGAACAATCGATTTTCGTATCCCCAGTGGGAAAAATTCCGTTTTTGATAACTCCGTTGGATTTTATGTATTTTTGTTTATCCCCCACTGGAAAAAAACTCCCACCGGGTTACTGAGACAGGGGTGTTCAAGTTTACGCCGGGTTTACATCAATGGACAAAATATGATAATGTTTCTGGCACCCTAGAACCCAGAACATACATAACCCACTGATGCATTGACGTATTTCAACTCTATTTGGACCCTTTTGCGTCGTAAAAAATAAATGACTCCTGATAGAGGCTGAGGGTGGAAGATATGATTTTTAACAGTGGTTTACACCTTCTTTTCAAAGACACTATGGGCAAAAAAAAAGAGATTTCCAATCCTGAAAATATTATATTTTTAATTTCAAAATTTTCTAAAGTTAATCGTTTAAAACTGCATGTTTGGAAGATCGCGGAACTATGATATTTTCAGTATAATTTCCGCTATTGGAAATCTCTTATTTCATTCAGTGTCTTCAAATTAATCACCATGGAGATACCCTATCTATGTTACCCAATGGGATCCACCCCAGTGGAAAATCAATCAAAAAAGCAACCCAGCACTCTTACCCTATTTGTGAACTAGACTATCGAAACCTTTATCCCGAATAAACTGATTGAAAGCCGTGCAGTCGAGAGTTTCCGCGCGAACGAATTTAACAGTGGTAGGGTGAGGAAGTCTTGTATATTCCTCACTCTACCACTAGGCAAATGGTTTCCTTCGGCAGCCTTATCTGGCAGTATAACTCAGTTATTTAATTTTCCCGCGATTGGAATTCTTTTACGGACGATAACATCGTCTACATTTGAACTGGTCAGAGTTGGAAGAAATTGTATCAGTCACAGTTTCGTCAACCACTATTTGGACAATATGTCAACTTTTGACACTGCGTATAATATTTACTTAACGAAATCCATGCCATGACGTCCGATGACGTCATTAAACAAAAATGATATGATTTAGATTATGACTAAGAATGACGTTGATTAGCCAATCAATACACTCTTTCTTTTTAAAAGAACAATTCTATAAAAACATCAAGCCTCGGATTTGGTGATAAATTTTACCAAAAACTATGAATAATTCACAATTTGAGCATGAGAATTTTCCTACTGAAAGCTTAGACCAAAGGAAGCATTTTAAGCATATATTTAGGGGTGGAGTGGGTCGGAAATTTGAGAAAATGTGGATAAAAGTTAAGAACTACCGAGACTTGGCCGAAATTTACCGGTTCTTTAAAAAAAAGGTGCCAAATCATTTGCTTTCCTTGTGGTCAACTTTAAAGAAAAGAGTCCAACCAAACCTTGACAACACAAATAGTTTTATTGTAAATAGTCTAAACAATTTTGAAAAACTCTTCTTGATTGGTTCTTTTTATGGAAGCCATTTTAACCACAATGAATGTTAAATGATTACGTCATTTTAATGCTCCTTAAAATCATCCAATAAGAATTTGTCTTTTACAATTACTAAGTATAAAGTAAGAATGTTGACACTGAAGGCTAAGAATTATTTCAGAACTATAATAGAAACATGACATTCAGTGCAGAGGCTATAAAGTTAGCCTAAGGATAGAAAAAATGGATATCATAGCACAGATTGTCTGTACACAGACTTAGTCCGAATCGCAGACCGATGCAAAACTGTTGGACGAAGCACGAATTTGTTAGAGGATAAGGAGCAGCCTATACACAGACAGTAACGGGAAATCTTTCCAAACACCCCTGATGTGTCTGTGACCAACTGAGATCCACCCCACTGAAAGAATTGCTCAAAAAGGCCCGTTTTTCGCCCCAGTAGAAAATCAGATAATCTCTCTCACCCCAGTGGTAAAACAAAGAATTACAAAGAGCCACCCACCACTGATAAATATGATGAAAGAACAATAGATTTTTATAACCCTACTGGAAAACATTACCATTTCAAACCCAGCGGTTTTGAATCTTTTGATTTTCACCCCATTGATTTTTGCCCCACTGGAGCACCGAGACAGGGGTGTTTCAAACGTTCATTTCCGGTAGAGACCCTTCCCCATTCGCATTTTGAGATTTTTCAAACTATACATAAACAGCATGGCGAAGCTAACGAATGTAGCATAGAGGAATGGTATCTTTTGAATGAAATGTAAATTCTTCTAGTCCATGATATAGTTCTAGAGCTTGAATTATTTTTGTCTAGTAAGTTAAATTATAAACGTCAGTCTGCAATAATTCTTAAGGCTGATCAGATTACATCAGAGGTCTATTACTTTAATATTAGCATTTAGTATTTAGAGTATTATCGAATCCAAATTATGTAATGCTCGATTACGTAATCGACCATTTGTTTATTTTTCCAAAAAAACATTATGTCTCACTACGCGCGTGCGCGCTTGGAATATTATGTTTGACATCCTTTTTCTGCAGATTTGTTGTATAATTAACTCGGCTTTAATCTTTAAGTATTTAATCAGATTACTTTGAGCACTCTGTTGATTCTATCGCATTTACGAATCTTTTAAGTCAATTTTGGATACCCGAGCGCAGAGATAGGAGAGTAATTAATTTCCAATTAAGGTCATAAGATGATCATTTATGCACTCTCTCCTCTATTGGTTATAGCCTTAGCGTCTGTATCCGAGATCGTTTTTAAGATATTTCGTAGCGACAAACTATTACACAAAGATTTATAGGCAGATACAGAAGGTATCCAAAATTTTGGACGGAGAGTGTTGAAAAGATCGTAAGAAAAATGTTTTCATCAAGACAGACTGGCACACAATGGATAAACGATACCAAATTGCACAATAAAATCATGTTAAACTCAGTAAGGGGGTCAATCGATCTGAAAACTATCGGACTTTTTGAAAAAGATTTAGGTTGCAAAATCGAACACTCACAGTGCAGTACCAAAAAACCGACCCTTACAGTCATTTTTCGACCATTTCCCCCTAGTTTTAGCAAGGAATTTCAAAATGTTCTCAATTTTCCTACTCTTACTTGGTGCACTTGGTTTAAAAATAGACTTTCCTTCAACTCTTCAGACAAATTTCAAAAAGAAAAGCCGGAAAATAGCGTTTTGCCAAATCATCTTCTTGGGTTTTTTCCAATTAAGGGAAGTCATAAAATGAGGTTGACGAATTTAAATAGCAATCGATGACATAAAAAATAAAGCGAGAAAGTGATTAATGTGGATATTTGTTTCCCTTTTTAATGCATTTTCTTTCCCGTTATTGTCAAAGAAGATTCTTTCGTATGTCCGTATAGGCAGCATCATCTCTTTAATTTTAACCAATTAATGCAATTAACTTTACAGTATTCTAAAACTCAAACGTTTGTCTGTCTGAAGTCTATTTCAGATTAGTGCTTTAGCTGAATAATAGATCGATTTTGTGCTCTTTTTTTCTCGTCGTTGGAATAACTTAAAAACACAAAACATTCGAAAGAGTACACGTTTTTTTATAAAAACATTGAAATTCGAAGCAGTATTCTAATGTTCCTAGCTTTTTTGGTTTCAAAAAAATGTTATTAAATTGTTCTTTAATTCATGTGTACATAATCAAAAATAAAAAAAATGTCTTGATTCTCCAAAGCCTCCAAATGTTCCTAACATGTTCTTAATTTTTTTAACAAGGGGTCCGTCTAGAAAGGTCCGTACCCATCCGTAAGTCATTTTTCAAAAATTTCACGCCCTGAATTTCGTATAAATATTCTTGGACCCCCTAGATTTTCATCATTGAAATTTCTGAATTTACATGTTGAGGATATGATTTTTGGCACCCATATCCCCTGGATGTTATATTTTCACATATACCCCCTGGATCTTTCACCAAAGTTACTGGACATGTCCGACTCCCTCAACACGACTGGGAGTACAGATTCTTTCTGCAAGAAATTGGTTCATGCAATTGAACCAAAACAACCAAAATATGGAAGTTATTGAAATACAGTACTAGTACCCCCCGCACTGAATCGTTTTTGGTTGCGAAATTTGTTTTCTGAACGAAGAACAACAAAATTTGGTATCCTAGTGAAAACAATTTTATACACTGAATTTTACCTCTCATTTTTTACCCGCTATAAGTAAAAGTTAACAATAACTTTTAGTACTATGAATAACATATTTTTATAATTTTTAATTCTTGTTAAAGATTATACCTTATCCTGAACACCCTTCTTAATTCTGACCTATTTTTAGGCCAGAGCCTTCGGCTACAGATTAGTTTTTAAATATTTCCCGTTTTCCAAAAGGGAAATATTTGTTAAAACGGGCTTTATCCTTTTCTTCCATCATCATTCGGATCGATGTAAAAACGCCTGAATACGCCTTCATTGGCGCCCTTCACACAACTAATAGAAATCAAATTTGCTAACATTTCAACACTGATTAATCACTTGTGGTGCAGAATTCAGAAGCATATAACTTTTGCAAATCAGAAGCATGCGATTTCTTATTCAGTATAGACATGGCTTGACAACAAATAGACTGAAATAATTATGAAATATATTTTCCAAATAAAAAGAGCATTAATTAATTTCGTATTCAGTATTATTCAAATCAGAAGCATGTAACTTATTCAGAAGCTAATATAATAAAATTAATGTTGAAATCAAGAAGATAGCCTACAGTATTCGGTTGAAGTTTTATTTTATTTTATTCAGAAGCATGTAACTTATTAGAGCAAATACTTAAAAATGTATAGAAATATTTTAAAGCAATACATTTAAAAAAGCAGGCTAGGGATGCTTTGATTTAATGAAATCTTATAGAGCAAATAGAAGGGAAATATTTAGTCGCATTTTTGCGAATCTTGTTCTCCATTGGGGCGAAAAAAACGGGGTGGACCAGTGGGGTGGATCCCATTGGGTCATAGAGGCAGGGTGCATGTGTGGCTTTTTATTTTGACCTACTAAGTTACGCCCGTAACGCCATGTGATTAAAGAAATTGGTAATATTTTCCAGCGGAGTCTTAAAAATCTAATAAGACGTTGTTGGATTAGAAATGAAATCCCGTCAATTCGTTGCAAAAAACGGACTCTCAACATTGATATAGGGAAGAGAGAGCAAAATTGTTTTTTACATATGCATTTTTAAATTGGGTGGGACAAATCAGAGAGAAAGGGTGTGTAGGAATGCAAGAATAAGAAAAAACATTTTAACCATCAATCGAATATTTATATTGATGGTATTTTCTTTAGAATTAAAATATTTTTTTTACTTATATATACTCATCTAGATTAAATATGATATATTAAATATGATACAAACAAAAATTGGGCTAGAATATCATAAAAAGAACAATAGACCTTTTGGTCATTAAAATAAGTGAAAATATTATTGTCTTCGGATGAGAACCGGCATAGAAAAGTTGTGTTTTATGATAGATTTCGATAAACGCACTGTCACCAGAAACCGAGAAAAGCACGAGAAAAGCGGCAAAAACCCAAACGTTAACATTTTTGAGAATTTAGCACAGGCAACTTTTGAAAACTTTGATATGTTTTAAATTTTCTTAGATAAGGTATGGAATATATATTTATACAAAGATTTTATATTATCTCGTATTATTGTTCGTGCTGCTATATAATAAATAGTAAGCAGTCAACTTATATTTTTGTTACTACATGTAAAATTTTTATATTTTAGACAAAAACTATATATATTCAAAAATCTTTACCAACTATCCTGAACTATCTTGATTATTTTGGGCTTATAGAAACGTCACATCCCAGTTTACATGGGTTTGTTGTTTTCGGTAAGTTTTTTTGAAAATCAAATATTTTCGTACAGTTATCTCGACGAGATTTTAAAACTTTGCTCCAAAAGGTCTATTGTTCTTTTTTTGACTTAATAGTACAGCGCACAGCGCGATAAATTCTTATTGTCGCGCGCTATTAAAAAATGTCAGAGATAATACCCACCTAGAAACTAGTCTGATTTGCAGACTCATACTAAAACCATTGGACGTGTGAGACGTTAGAGTATTAAAACCAGCCTACCCAGAAACGAGATCGAGTTTAAGTTGAATTATCTGGTAAAAGCAGAGTAATTAGACTAAATATCACGAAAGATGATAACATAGCATGTCTTAATGGATCTGGATGTCATTCGCCATTGCATTGCCTTCCCCAGCAGATACGGAATGCTGTTTTAACGTCAGAACGTTATTTTGACGTTGCTGAAACAACGTTGAGAATAACATTGTGTGTCTTTCTGTTGGTTAAATCAAGCTCACTATTATCATTGGCGGGGCTTTTCCAGAAAAAATCCATATTCCCACTGTTGAGGATGTCGACTTTTCTTAACACCAACCACCCTGAAATATCCGTGCCGAAAATTTCGAACCCCCCTGGATATTTATGGACATGGTCCTCAAATTCTCACTCCCTGGATATCCTAGGATATTGAAAATTTCGGACCCCTCTCCCCTGGATATCCTATATTATCCTCAACAGGGGGATACGGACTTTTTCTGGAAAAGCCGATTTTAAACCAATAATATTAGGACAGGGTACCAACAACAGCCAAATGGTCTCACCCGTCACTTTGCTCTCATCGCTGTTCGTTTTCTTGTAAAAATTGCTCCAACCCTCCACCTACATCAGGACCATAATGTCTTCTAAATGCAGGTGAATCCCCGGGGTTTCTTTGTTTACGGATTTCGTTTTCTCGATTCTCCTGTTCGGCAATCTCCATCAAGATTCGTGAGTCTTTTACACAGTGTTTATACTCGAAACCTAAATCAATGTTGTTGCTGTTGTTGTTTGAATCCGAATTTGTAGCTTTTGGATTATTTGCCAATCCGGATTTCCCGATATTTGAATTATCTTGGTTTTGGACGAGTTCGACTTTCATGTTTGATCTGATTTCCGGTTTCTTTTGTTGTGCAACAGGGTGGAAATTTGTTGAATCGTAATCATTTCCGTAATAACGATAGTCACCGGATCCGGCCGTTCCGGCATGATAAGACTTAGGTCCCTGACTGTAACTGTTAGTTGTGGTGATCGGTGATTTTTCAACTTGTACAATGAAATCATCAACGGTTTCCCTATGGGAATAGGCATTTCCTCTAGGTGTTTGAGAAATATTACTACTTGGTGTTTCAGTCGTATCCCTTGGGGATTGAAAGGCTTTTAATCGGTCCTTTACCCCAGCTGGTTTGTAGTCAACCTCATCTTTCGAATTTGATTGCGGTGGCAGAATATCAGCTGAAGATTTTACATCTGATTCGTAATTTGTTCGTTGGTCTTGGATATTCAAATTGTCAAATCTTTGGTTCAGAGCTGTTTTGTTGTCATCTAGACCGTGGTTTTGTGGTCGTTCTTCGTTTGGCGTTTCGTAAATTTTAGTGTGTGTATAACCATTGAACTTTGGTCCTGACGTGTGACCACGAAGGTGTGAAGAATAAGGTTCTCTAGGAGTCGTGGTTGCACTCTGAAGTTCTTTGATTTTCGATGGCATCATGAATGCATCACCGCGAACTTCTTGATCTGAGGATTCCCCTGGAATTTTATTTTGGTCGGTTAGTGATTCCCTGTCAATGTGATCCTGATTGGTAAAATCCATTGAGAACTGATTCTGGGCGATTTTTGATTCCCTAGGACTTAATTGCTGAGAGGGAATCTCCACTTGGATCGGCTCCATCTTTGAAAGGCGATTGGTTGTCTTATGATCGCCATTGTTTGAATCATTCGAACGTGGGGAATACCCTTGTTGAGCTAGTGTCTCCAACCATTCTTTGCGATTTTGCAGGACAATTGGAGATTCCTCTACACCTGGGCTTTTTAAATCGGTGGGCGGATTTTGGGCGGCGTTAACAGGCGTTGGAATATTAGCAGGTGTTGGTTCAATCGATTCTACAAAAGAAAAACAGAATATGTGTTATATGTAACAAAAAATTTTTTTTTTAATATACAAGACATCGAACACAGTATTCTCATGAAGTCATAAAACCTGGTTAAAGCGTCGGTAAGTACCATGGTTCCAGGAATTTCTGGTTAAACCCTCTACTCTCCTCTCATGCTTATTAGATGTTGCTGTTTGGGTGTTGACTAGCCTGGAGTCACACGCAATCATCTCTTCTTTTATATACTGATGGTGAAGAAATAATAGCATGGTGAAAATTCTAGATTTGAATTCCCAATTAGAACATGATTTGATTTGATCACCCAATGGAAATTTCTCGCATTGTTTTAATGTCATAAATCTGTCAATCAGATCGCTTAAAAATAAACGAGTCCAAAACGGACTCGCTGGTTTCACCCGTCGTTTTATTCAATATCTAAAAATAATAAAAAGACGACGGTTCTCCTGTCTAGGTGTTGACCCGTTGAAAACCTTTAGAAATTACCAATAAAACTCGATTGCGAAAAATAAAATACCGATTAGTATCTAAATCTACCAAACAGTTTTTGTTGTGTTTTTAATTTGTCTACATAACTTAAAGCAAGCCATGACCAGCCTTTATCATTACCAGTGGCAATCTATTGAAATACTGCTGTTAATAACCATCTGATCATTAGTGATGATGTTTAACTACCTTTAATACAAATGTAATTTTAGCCAATCTGAAAATAGACTCCTAAAACTCCTCGGCCTAAACTCCTAAACCATGGTTTCCAGGCCTCCAAGGTAGCCTATTACACAAATCCTTTGAGAATACTGCTGATAAGAATCCATCGAGTAAGTTTGCGTTTTCAATCCACACATTTTTTATCTGATAGTGAATGCTCACAGATTGAATGTCCTCGGTGGTCACAGCTGTCCCCTGACAAATGCGAATGTTTATAAATGGAAGTTATATGTAACCTTCTTTCTAGAAAACATTGTTTAAAAACAAACTAGAAAATCTCGATTCCTCTCTCAATTAAAAGGTTTTTTTACTTAAAATTTTAAAATTTCCAGCTCGCCCCACAAAATTTTGAAAAGAAAGAAAAATTTCCCACTTTTCTTTATAACTACTTCCTATTTGAATAACAGGATAATTTTCCAGGGCCATGGAAACCGCGAAAGTTTTTTTTGGAAAATATCCCCTAGCCCACCCTGGTAGATACTTTCTGACTACATCTTAACGTCAAAGAAAACTCATATGGACGTCCGGGGAACAACATTTTACGTAAAATTTCTTCATATCTGTTCTTACCTTTTTCCTTTTTGATTTTCTGTGATTTCAATTCTTCAGTCACCAGTTTATCCAGCCATTCCGATTGTTCCCGAAAAGTGATCACATCGGGATTATCAACACTCTTCAACCCGCGTACCAATTTACCTCTCTTATTTTCTTCATCTTCGTTACCCGATTCTTGTTTCCCGAAATCCAATTTATATTCCGATTTTCCCGAATCGGTTTCATTCGGATCTAATTGTCCGAAATCAAATAAATCGTTATTAAAAGATTCGACTTGAGTCACTGATTGACTTCGTATTTCACTTTCGGTTACTAAATCCGGTAAATTATCGGTTGATCGGAAATCCATGTTTTGCTTTTGAGCATCATTATCTAGTTCTTTTTCATCAGTGTGTAGCAAATGGTCTTTCTTTTCGCGATAAAATATCTGGGAATCGGCGAAATATTTTCCGTCTTCCGAAAACAGAGCCATTTCTTTTTCACTTTGCCGCCGTTGGAATTTCTTTTGATTAAGCATTGCCAAGGTACCATTACTGGTTGGTAAGGGGCCATGTGCTTGGGAAAGGTCTTCACCAGTATAGAACATCATTTTGAAAACTGTGTCTTTTTTTCTAAAATGACAAAGGTTGAGTAAAATTTTCGGAATATTTCCTGTCTTCATTAGTATTTTCCACCTCCCAAATAGGGCGTCTTATATCCCAAAAGAACTCAAGCAAGTTTACAAAAACCCGGTTTTGTGACGTCACAAAGATAACGTCATTAAAATCAAAAGTTGGGTTTTAAAAAGTTGGGTTTCAAAAAGTTGGGTTTCAGCTCGAACTGAGAACAATGTCTTGATAATATCTTTCAGATCAACACCAAAGTTATTTAGAAAAAATAAGAAGGAGCTCGCTGAAGCAGAGTTAGTAAAAAAATTACTGGTCTGGCAATATGTATTGTTTTTTCTTTGTATAAAACAAAAGTTTAATGTCATTTTGCTTACTTATTAATCACATTACAAATAGCTTCTCTTGAGATTGGTCTATTTTTTATCACATGATCAAAAAGTGAGCAATATAAATTAATTTGTGTACGCAAGTTCACAATGTAAACAAAAGACAATTATAAAACACATCCAGATAGGGGTTTTTACACATACTATAATTTGAACTTAAACCTAGGGATTAATTGGACAAATAACCAAAATTTTGAAGTATGTTCAATCTGTTGAAGAAATACAAGGAATCAGCACAGAAGGGTTAAAGTTGGATAGGAATATAACATTGAAATTGATTGATGAAAATGAAATATATGATATCAAAGCACCCGCAGAACACCCCAAGAAAGGTTTTCGTCGGGGAAAAGTGACGAATTTTTTGGCAAGTGACGAAAGTTTTCCCCTCTAAGATATTTCCCCTCTATATTAATTGTATTTGAAGAAGGGGGCGCCAAAGTGCTAAAATTTACAAGGGGCGCCTCTTTTGTTGCTTGCACCCCAGAAAAATTAAACTAATGAGAGATTCCTTTCTCCGTCACCCAGGCCTAGCTTAATGCTACCCTTTTTGTTAGTTTTGCTATTTTCCAGTAAAAAGTCCGCGCATCCCCCCTGTTTTTTAGAAAAAGTCCGAATATAGGATATCCAGGGGGTCCGAAATTTTTAATATCCTATGATATCCAGGGGGTAAGAATCTGAAGACCAAGGACATCCAGAGGGTAAGAATTTGAGGACCAACGTTATCCAGGGGGGTTCGAAATTTTCGGCACGGATGTCCAGGGGGTGGGGGTGTTAAGAAAAGATCGACATTCTCAACAGTGAGAATATGCATTTTTTCTGGAAAAAGCCAACAAAAAGTGAGTTCAAAGAATCCTCTAGAAATGCTCACCTTAACCTTTAGACACCGAATGACGTATGCCCTCGTTGTTTTCGAAAGCTGAGACCAAGGGCTTTTCAATGGTACCAAAAGAATTGCCTAAATCTTATCACTGTGACCACAATTTACCTTTGAATTTCAAAATAAATGAAAATAAAAGTGAAAAAAATGAGAATTTAAAAAAAATACAGCGGTGGCTGAAGGTTAAAATAGACTTACTAAGCTAAACTGGTACATTAATGTAAAGATATTTTTCATTAATGCAGTCATAAACTCCTGAATAATACAAGACAAGTCGGTTAAACTTCCAAAGATATGAAAGAATTTATTTCCCAATTCCAAAATATTTTTCTTTCTGATTTAAACACCATACCAAACATGACGGTTCATATCTCAATCAAAAACACAATCTCACAAAACTCGAATTTCTCCCTAACAACTTTCAAATTCACCCGGATGAATGACAACACTTTTTGTTTCGGTATAAATTTTTTTTACTGAAGTGAAAAGATTCCATTATTGAACAACATCCTTTCTTTTTATTGACATCTTATTGTCATATCATTAGCATATCAATTACTCTTGCTGTGAATTTTAATGGAGGTAATAAAAAGATAATGATTAAAAAGTCAATGTTAGAAGCATAAAAGATGGTTTAAATAAAACTTGTATTTTATTCCTATATACTCTCTTTTTTATAAGAACAATTTTATGAGAACATCGAGCCCTCAGATTCAGTGGTAAATTTTACCAACAACTAATAACTCACAATTTGACCATATGAGAACTTTCCTAAATGAAAGCTTAAGACCAAGGGAAGCATTTTAGACATATATTGAAGGGCGGGAGTGGGTGGGAAATTTGAGAAAATGTGGATCAAAGACAAAGCTAAGAACAACCTGAGACTCCGGTTCATTAAAAAAAAAGAGTTTACCAGAGAACTCTGTCTGGCTTTAAAAAAACTGTCTAGAAATATTTGATTAAACTATCGATTTTGTTGACTTTCTTTCATGACTTTGGAAGTATTTTCCTTGAACTTTAAGCTAAATGTATGATCATCCATAATATTAACGAGTTAATCCGAGTTAGAAACTCTGTAATGAATAATTGCATAAGGAACTAATATGTTCTTATATAATAATGCCAACATTTTTGCATAGTCAACTTTAGATCAGAACCCCCACAGTGGCTTATTAAATGAAGTCTCAATAAGACGAGTTAAGTTGACGTATATAAGTCATTCAAGAATCAAAAAGAAAAAGATGGATTTAAAGCCATCAATCATCGCAACAGTTAACAAATCCATCATGGTCGCGATACATTTTGATGCTTTTATATAAAGCTATGTTGGATATGTTCTGTAATCCCAAGCTTAGTTGTATACAGTCCCATAGGAGATGAGATACAAGATGTTTTTCAACATTGTTTCAACGTCTTTACGATATTTTAACGTTGAAACAATGTTGAAAACCTCTTGTGCCATACCCATGAAGAGCTTACGTTCAGATCCTACTGCATGGTGCTGTGAGATTGGTAAGAATACTATTACAATAACATATAATTCATCTGCGGCCAAATTGAGACCATGTACAAAAGTCTCTAAAAATTGCTTGAATAAAAGAGAACAATTTTTGTCTCGATGCTTTGTTCTCCAAACTTCTTTCAGAGACTTTACAACGGCTAACTTCAACGGTCCATAACCTCTTGAAGGAATTAAGAATATACTTTTTTATAAAGCATCACTAGTAGATATTCAAAACTTAGCATATATGCTTAAATTTTTCATTGCTTTAGATTTATTGTTGTCGACGAAGCCGAATCTGATTTTTGCTTTTTAGAAAAAGTTGACTATCAAAATTAGTCGCTGACAGCGTCCAATTTTCGACCTCCCGACGGCACTTTCCCGTCGGTCATCAAAGCCAATGCCCCTTCTTCTGGGGAATGAACCCCTGTGTATCTATGACTTCTCATAGCTGTAATGCTAATGGATATATTAATTTCAGTTTCTCTCAAAATACAGCTTTTTAGATATTGTTCAATGAAAAGGGCTTTTTTTCAGCCAATTAAAATTGAACGATCTTCGTGAAATCATTAAGGTGATCTAAATGTCTGCTTATTAATCAATGATCGATAAACAACTGAATCGAGTGCGGCTTCCGAAGCTCTATGTAAGCCCAGCAAATACAAGAGGTATTTACAACGTTGTTTACATCTTTACAACGTTGTTTCAACATCTTTACAACGTTGTTTCAACATCTTTACAATGTTGTTTCAACATCTTTACAACGTTGTTTCAACATCTTTACAACGTTGTTTCAACATCTTTACAAAGTTATTTCAACTGTTGAATTCTCATCTACAAACTATGTGATCGTCCGTTTGTTCCAAACTTTACCGCCGCTATATTTTTTTCGTAACAGCCTTTTCACGGCTTTAAACTCCGCACACATCTTTCCCGCGATTAATAATTTCTAACGGACGATAGAATCGTCTAGTCCAACAACCACGGAAATCTTTTAACGTCTTGTTCTAACGTTGAAAAGACATTGAAAAGACTCTGAATCTTGAACTGAATAATATTTTACTAAAAGATGTCTTTTTCTATATATTTATTAGTTTCCCAGGCATCAACCAAATCCAAATCTAATCTCATCCATATCTATTAATTTCAAGAAAACAAAATCGAATCAAAATTTGACTATCGTCGAAAACTTCTGTTTAATATCAATTTAGAGAAGAGAGATAGGACTCTCTTTCACAAATGACATTCCTAAATTTCCCCCAAAAGAAATATTTAATGAAATAAAAAAAAAATTTCCTTCCTCTTTCATATTTATTTCACATGGAAACATATATTCAAATTATATAATATATATAATATTCAATCGAATCTCTAAAACAGGGACTGTTACACACATAATAACGGTTCCACCTTTTCTTAATATTCTTCATAAAATATTCACAACAAAACCGAAACTAGAAAAAATATGAACCACCAAACGTGACACTCGTTGATTACGGCTCTTGTTTTTTCACGTCCAAACAATTACGTTGTTATTCTAACGTCAGAACACATTATTTGGACCGTTGAAACAACATTGTGTGTGTGAAACTCGCCAAAAAAAGAAATATTTATAGGATTCTAACAATTGACGAATTTCATTAATTTCTTCATGTTACTGGTCCCAGCAGACACACTCAACGTTTTTCCGACATTGTTTCAACGTCTCAAATAACGTTCTGACGTTAAAACAACGGCGATCCGTACCTGCTAGAACGTGTACCTTATCGGACAAAACAATGTCCGACAAAAATTATGTCCGACGAATAATTTTGTCCGACGAAAAATAAATCCAACATTGTTTTGTCCGATAAGGTATTTCATTTAGGCTAAATATATTAGAAATAAAAAATACTATCAATATTTTATAGACATAAATATTTCGTATTTAAAAAAAAAATTCATTAATTATTTACATTTGATATTGGAATGTCTTAAAATAGTATTCTTTTATCGCCATATTGATAAAAATTGTCATCTTCCCATGAGAAGGACCGAGGGGTAAATCACTGAAAAAAATCTCGTACACTTTTTTCAAGAAAAAAATCAAAAAATCAAAAATCATCTCAAACTTGACAAAAAATCACAAAAAAATCACAGAAAAATCACAAAAAAATAAAAAAATTACACAAAAAATCACATAAAAGCAGAACAAAAAATCAAAAAAGTCTCGTACACCTTTTCGGGAGTGGTTTACCCCTCGAGAAGGACCATTAAGCCGGGTTTCCATTCACCGAGCGGATGATTTCAATAGTATTGGTCGCAGAGATCTCGCGGACAATGTTTGATGTCCATTCCCCGAGAGATCAAATACTTATTTTTATTTTTTTTGGTTTCTGCAGATTCTTTTCCTTTTTGATTGGTTGAATTATTTTGTCATCTCGAGTTCTCTCAAGATCTCTTCCAAAAGTTGAAAATTTTTAGCGGACAAAAGAGCACAACAGAGCACAGAAAAGCTGGCATTTTGTGTACAAATATTCCTAAACTGTGACGTCAATGAACTATATAAGGAAATTTTATCCGCGCGAAGTCGTCCGCTCGGTGAATGGAAAATTGAATTTGCAAGAACTCAAATAAAAAAAACTAACTTTGAACGACGATTGTAGTTGTAAATTTAAAGCACAAATGAGACTTTCTTGAGACTTTCCTTTATTAATTCCAGTAATAATTACTAAAATAGGCATTTAGGGCACTGCTTCAGTTTTCTTCCAATCTTTTTTCGCTGTGAGTGATATTTTGTTCTTCTTTATGCATCTATATAAAGTAAGTAGTTTTTACTTTCGTCACATTTTATTTTTATTTTATGACTAAAACGCCGTAATAATTACAATACAATAGCGCTCCGTTATGCACACGTCATAATTAATTATGCTTGCGTCATAATTATTTGTACTTGTATTTGTACGAGTTTCGATCCCAAAATCCTTTTCGTTTTAATTATCAATCTGTGAAAGTTATTACTTCTTCTTTGTAATTGAATGTAGTTAACGTGCAAGAGTAATAAATGCAAAGGATGATGGGATT
>JAUJPO010045041.1:0-16827 GCA_032270745.1 Tiaropsis multicirrata
AATTCGCCTATTAATTGAGCTGTGCTCATTCATTCATTCATTCGTTCGTTCATTCTTATGGCGTTAAGGGTTAATTTTATTTTATAACCAGGTAGGTCCATAAAAGTATCACTTGTTTCGTGTAACGCAATACATAGATCACAAAATCAATCTTCCTGAGCTGAATTGTTTTAATAGAAGAAAATATATTCCCCTGCAGACAAAAAATATTATTTTGACATTTTTCAACGTCGTAATAACGTTCTGACATTAAAACAACATCGTTTTAACTTCGAAACGACGTCCCGTGCTTTCTGGGTCAGGTCGAGTGTGAATATTGAGGTGAACTTTGGTAGATTGGGAGATTTTGACGCGTAGAGTGTATTCTCTTATATTGAAGATGGTACTCTAGTTATTTATCCTCCTCAATCATCAGTTGGACAACCTACGTCCCATGACTTTTCACCATTATATTTGATCCTTATTTCTTTATTAGACATACGAGGAAGCTTTTGATGCAATGAATTTGATGGCAGACGCAAGCGTTTCCATTGAATCCGTCTTGAAGAAGAAATCTCCAGACGTCATCTTAAGAGGACTTGTTAAAGGTAGATTTTTCTCCTGTGTCCAACAAATCTTATACTTATTAGACAGATCACAAGGTGTAGTCCCTAGTCAACGAATTAGTGAGTATAAATTGTACAGATATTGCACGTCTGGTCATACATCAAAACAACTAAAGTTTAGAAAATCATGATATGTTGGAATCGGTTCTAAGTCAGTCCTATCATAGTAGCTTTAGCAAAAAATAAGTAATACCTTAAGGGGATTAATTTTCGCGATTTCCGTAAACAAATCTATTTCATGCTTTTTGCCGAAACCCCTAGGAAGATGAAAGAAATTAGGTTAAAACAGGTCAATTCGCAAAATTGAATCCTTGCGAAATCTTAAATTTTCCAATTCGCGAAAATAAATCCCTGCGAAAATTAATCCTATTAAGGTAACTCATTTTCAAATAGCGTATAATTTACTTGTAATCTTGTAATCTTCTTCTCACCTTCTAACCAATAGGAGCCAAAGAGATTGAAAATGCTACAACCATCATGGCTGAAAGAGCACGCCAGCTCGCTAGTACGTTAGATGATAATAGCCTTAACAAGATACACACCGCAGCTAAGCACGCCATCTTGAAAGCGCAAAGCATGGTGGTTGCAGCCAAAGTTATGGCACCTTATTTACATCGCCCTGATGCAACAGAACAGTTCAGTTCTTCCATTCTTGCTTTATCGAAAGACATCAAAGCATTAACTTCCATGTGTCACGTACGTAAAACAGATGTTTCTCAGTTAAAAGTTGTTAGAACCCAACTCTGTGAACCTGGCAGTTTCTACACAGCTTTCCAGATTTATCCTTTTGTCTAAAACTAAAGTCCGCTGCAAAAAGATTGCAAAAAGTTTTTCATAAAAAACAATTAATATGTAGAAACCAGGAAGACGTGAAAGAAACCGAAAGTAAATAGTGATAATGTTCTGTTTTCTATATAGGATCAATTTTTACTGACAACAGACTTTAATCACAGAAGCCGTCGATTGCTAATGCCTCCAATAGACTAAAAAAATAATCATCTCTCTCTTATCTGTTTCTTTTAGGTTTCCACAGATGATGAAGAGTCTCGTGCTTTAGTTGACGAAGCAGCAAAGAATGTATCGGCAGAGTTGGCTACTATGCTATCTCTGGTACAAAGTGGTGCCATCGCTGACTTAATAATGGTCGCTAATTCCGAATTGATGAATTATATTGGAAATCCTGATGAGATGAAAGAATTAGCTACACTTTTCGACCAGGTATTCACTTTTGTCCGTTCGTCATAAATGGGATAAATTTTCGGGGAAAATCTTTGCTGGAGACAACTTTTGCCTGGAAAAATTGTTTATCACCTGCCTAGCCTGTACCAAACCCTTTTTTTTATAAGGTTTAGAAGGAATTTGTGTGTTTTCAAATAGCCTATTCTGGAGTTCAACATCTTAATTGTCATGCCGAAAAAAATCCAAGTAATTCTCTTGAGGCATTGTTTTGATAAACTTTAATTACAGCAAGATAAAGCAGTGAAGCAGTTGGCAATTTTAATCATATTTCTATTATTTTTAATAGACATTTCCATCCGATGTATTTTTATCTTGCCAGAAATATTTTTGTAAATTCCAAAGAAACAGGAATTCGTCGCGTAAGGTTTTCTTAAATTCTGTTAGAGAGGAAAATGGAGCTAATGTTATTACTAGATCGAGGTCACATAATCTTAACCCTTTTATTATTACTTTACGCAGGCATATACTCACGCATTGCTGACAGTGCACGCACGAACGCTGAAGTGGTAATAGTGTATAGTGCAAGAATCTTAACCTTTTATTATTACTTTACGCAGGCATACTCGCGCATTGTTGACAGTGTACGCGCGAACGCTGAAGCGGTTGACGAGGACGACAAGTCAGATCTTTTGGATGCAGCAAAACGTTTATCTGACCTCATGAAACTTGAACTCTCAGTCGGACAGGTATAGTACTATCTTTTTGCTTTAAACATAATCTCAAAGTTTTTGTTTACAATAATTTGCTCACTCCTCAACTGCCTTTCTGTGATGTTTTTTTTTTACATGGCAGTTAGTTACATGGTAGGTATCGATGAAATCATTTAACAGTTACAATACATTTATATGTTCGGTTTGTGGTAATTGTTTTGGATGAAAAATAATCAGGAGTTCTTTAAAATCACTCACAGGATCCAAATGACATTCTCGATATCATTGCCAAAGCAGCCGAAGCCAATCTCTGTATCGAAAATACCCTAAATAAAAATAACCCAGCTGCCGAGCTCCAAAAAGCTCTCCTAACACTTGTTGATGAAATCCATGACGGCGTCAAAGCGCTCGACTCGGACGCGCGGGCAATTGCAATGGTATCTGACAACCAGACGGCAGCGCGTATCACGGAATCGGGTGATCGCGTGATGTTACGTTCAACCGCTATGGTTACCGCAGCTAAAGTGTTGGCACCGTATATTGAAAACCCTGAAGCTGTGGAGCAAATGGTGAATGCTGCTAAGCTACTTTCTCAAGATATCAGACAGTTGACACAGCTTTGCAACGTAAGTTTTTATTATCATTTTTTGAGAGACGTTCGACGTCCGAACAACGTCTCGTGTTTGCTGGGAAAAGAATCATTCCGTTTGATGTTGGTAACTTTACTTTTCTTATCCAATCAAAGTTGGAGACTATGGCAAGTTCCCTTTTATGTTTTTCCAACATGTTGGTGCAATTGATTTTGGTCAATTTCAGATTTAGAGATGAGCGAGTACAGTTAAAATGTGAAAAGTCATTTTTGCAAAGATTTTGTTGTCTTTACAAACAGAGATAAATTGGCTAGATTGGTATCCGAGTTTTCATAATGTATTCTGCTAGTCTAGGAGAAGACCAAAAAACTTTGGATTCATGATCATTGTAAGTATAAGTGAGTTAATCGCGGGGAGGCTTACAGTGTATATTTCTTATATTTTTTATACATTTCAGGATTTGGCAACTGATGACCACGAGAGAGACAAGATTGACAATGCTGCTCATTCCATTGTTGAAGGGATTGCTAAAATGTTGAAATTGTTTCAAGAGGGAGTTGTTCCTGAAAAGATACCAGAGCTTATGCTCTCCATCAACGAGAAGTTCTTGAAGAGCCTTGGTGATCCTGAGGATATGAGGCGACAAATGATACGTTTTGAAAAGGTTTTTAATGTGTTTGAGTTGATATTTATTTCCTTCTTTTGTCTTTCTCTTAAGAAGCTTTGATGACAATCAAATTTGTCGTTCTTGTTAATAATTCTATCCTTTACTAAAACCCCCACCTATTATTATTTGGACTCGAGTAACTTTCCATTTATCATAGAGACAACAGATTGGTTATCTGTTAGAATTGCGGATTGGAATTTAATTTTTAAATTTTTGGGGGTACTTCTAACTGTGTATGATAGGACTATTTTTTTGCTCAGAATTTTCAGCCCAATCAGATGGTCTCAATGATTTTTCATGAAAAGAGCACTTATTTTATCACCCACCACCCGGCGTAAAACTTTGTGGTATTTTCCTCAACACAGTCTTATGTCTCTTTCTTTATAGCCTTACATTCGATTATTGGAGAGAATACCAGGAATGGCGGAAGAAATGAAAGAAGATGATAAGAACAAATTATTGGAAGCTGCAAGAGCGCTATCGGATGCTTTAAAAATACCCATCAGTATTGGCAATGTAAGAAATATGCTTAACTCTTTGAAGTGATATTTTAAAACTGATTATCACAATGTGTAAGCAATACTGATTTTCATTAGTGATTGTTAGGTTCAAAACTTCGCTTTCAGTGGTTTAGAAGTTTTAGGGAGCTTTAGGCTTTAAATCATAGTCAGCCTGACTATATACATACATTAGGCTTTAAATATTAAGTAAATACAAGCATTTCTTCTTAACATTTTCGTTCCATTTCTTTTTAACAGACACCAGATGAGGTTTTAGACAAATTGGAGAAAATTGCTGACGCTGGAATCGTTGTAGAAAATGTCTCCAAGGTCAATAAAGCCCCTGTTGTCATGCAAAGAGCGCTCCTTAAGTCTTCCGAAGATATCGAGCGCTCTTATCGTAATCTCGATGAAGCATCGCAAAAGGTTTTACCATCAGCCGACGCCGAAAAGGCGACCAAGATACGAATTACGTGTCGCCATAACCGCGTAAAAGCTCGTAGTTTGGTGGTGACGACGAAAGTGTTATCTCCCTACGTCAAGAATAGCGAATCGGTTGAACAGATTAATAAATTCATGAAAGCCTTTTCGAAAGATGTTATTGGTTTGAGAGATATGTCTGAGGTATGGTTTAGCTTACAAATTAATATTTTTTACATTATCTCACCTCTTCATTTGTCCACGCTGGACAAATTACTATTAACAAAATTACTTAAACAAATTATTGAAATGGTTACTCTGTTCATAATGACGTCACTAATTATTGACTGTTAATTTCAAATATTCATTCATTCGTTCATTCGTTTTACAGGATGCCACAGATGATGATGACTTAAAAACAACCCTGCATGCTGCCGCCCAGGGTGTTACCACCGCCCTAAACGATATGTTGAAGATCACACAAAATATGGGAAAAACACCGGTTCAGAATGTAATAGAGCGAGATATTTTCGAAGTGATATTAGAGGCACATGACAAATTGATGAGAGCGTATGGAAAACCTGACCAAATGGTCAAACAAGCTACTATTCTTGGACAGGTAATGATTTTCATTCATTTATTCCATAGTAAAACGGATATCAGTAGACACTAACATATCTGGCTCTAGCTCGGAGTTTCCTGGGTAAAAAGCTTATAGGTATTTGCGGACCTTAAGGGCCGTTTTCATAAAATCCCAAAGTGTATGTACTGAGGGTCGTGAAAACAAGAAAAAGTGTCACCATTTTTTATTAATTATCAAAACGAAAATAATATTCTCAATGGCAGAGCCGCTTTTTAAACCAAATTTTAAAACATCGCTACAATTCAGTCTCTCAAAGCGCAGCCCTTTTGCTAAGGTTCGATCTGTAAACATTCATGCACGCATACCGCAGCCCTCGTCCTTGTTCATATTTTATCTTCCTATGTTCATCTTCAAATGAAACTTAATTGACTTGGATAATTTCAAAACCGATTCTATAAGGTCCGCAATCTGCGATAACCTTTTATTTAAACCAGGCTTCCATTTTAGGGAAAGATTTTATATTTATATGCATATTCCGTATGAAGAGCATTTTAAATCCTAGAGAGAAACCGGGTCGAATACCCCCTATATCATTGGGGGGGGGGGGGGCTATCATAGCCAGTGGGGCCCTTTAACCATTGGAAAATATAAATAAAAAATGTCCCCACTGATGTCGATACAGGGATTGGCTTTTTAACCATTGGAGGAAAGTGCATTAATTATCCTCTTTATGAGTCTTATATGGAAACTGGTTACTCTCGTTATTGCATAATAAATCCTACCTCACACACCCTGCACTGGGTACGGACTGTTTCTTGAAAATTTCTTGAAGATTTTTAAACAAACAGATAAAATAGTAATTTTCAACACCAACTTTTACGTATTAAAAAACTATAGGTCTAGGAAATGTGCCTAGATAGTAGATAATTAGAATATAGTTCGTAGCCACTGGAAAAAGGCAAGTTATCGACAAAATACGTTATAAATACTGATAACCAAATTTATGAACTAAGGTATCCCTTGTGGAAAAATTCCGATTTCGATATACTTACGATATTTTGCAACATACTTAAAGATAAGGTTTTAACTCCATTCATCTTTCTTGTCAGAATGAAGTTCGATAATCATCTTTCTTGCCGTCAGTATAAAGTTCGATAATCATCTTTCTTGTCAGTATAAAGTTCGATATTCATCTTTCTTGTCAGTATAAAGTTCGATAATCTTCTTTCTTGTCAGTATAAAGTTCGATATTCATCTTTCTTGCCAGTATAAAGTTCGATAATCTTCTTTCTTGTCAGTATAAAGTTCGATATTCATCTTTCTTGTCGGTACAAAGTTCAATAATAATCTTCTTTCTTCATATACCGGGTTATTGAGACGACACACTTTAGGCACACCTTTAAACAGTTTACATAGTAATTTTCAAGACCAATAAATCTAATTCTCTTCTTCTTTTTCACTTTTTCTTTCAGGTTTATTCACAACTGATCCGAACAATGCAAGCCAAGTCTGACTTATTGGTGGACAGTGATGAAAAAGAGAATCTACTTGCAGCAGCTGCAGAACTGTCTGATGCCACCACTGAATTATTAGCTGCGGCTAAGGTAATACATATAGTCTTTAAAAACTATACACACAGTAAGCGGAGGAAGCCTTAAAAAGTTCTTAATTTTCCTGAAATCAGGCAAAAAATAGTGAAAATAAGGTATGGAAATCTTCTCAACATTTTTTGGATTCGAATCCTTTATGTTCTGGTACGGTTTGTTCTTATAAAGAAACGTGTAAGTCAATGGTTTAAGGTCCCCGTGATTGAAACTGTCTGTCATTTACTCTTTATTGTTCTTCCGGCTGAAAGATTTTAAAAGAACCTAAATCTCGCCTAAACGTAACATTCTAAAAGGGTTAGACCAAAGGGGTCGGAAGAGAAGAGGTCTCAAAAAATACCTGATATCAATATCACCACAGTTAGACTTCTTTCTGTTCTTTCGTGTTTTGTAGAGTACAGAAATACCGTGCCTGTTCCAAACCCTACTATCTATGTAGCTTGCGATAGCAGGATCCCGTTGTGTAGGTTTGGTACAGGCTAAGAGATACCGTGCCAATACGGTAAATTTTGGAGATTTCAGAAATGGTTTCTCAAGCCCTGATTTATGATAAAAAGATTAGACTTTCTCTCCCTCTTCATTTCGGAGCTTTCAAACTATTATGGAAAAAATCTTTCGTTCTCAACAGCGAGTCAAAGACAATCCTAACAGCAAAGCTGAACAAGACAAATTAAAAGCAGCATCAATGCATTTACGGCTGATCACCAATTCTACCACAGACAACGCCCTCAAGAAAGCCATGGCCGCCAAGTTGGAGCTCTGTGCAAAACAAGCGTCCGCTGCGATGACCAGGTTGATTGGTATCGGACACCATGTGGCCCCTTATAATACAAGCCCTGCTAAACAGAGAGATTTTGTTATCAACAGTGAGGTAATTATATACTATACAGACCCTTTGTCGGAATAATTAAGTGACGGACTGGTATTTCAGTTTCAACGTTTTCATTCATATTTAACTTTACCTCGATTAGTTATTAGTTTGACTAATAATGTACCATGTCCTCCACTCAGGGGGGGGGGGCTGGGCCAAATTGGGGACGGGGACGTGCTGCCGGTCTGTTTTGAAGTCTCTAATAGGGTCTAAAAATCAGGAAAACTTTTTAGAGTTGACCAAACTACCCAATTTTAAATACATCTTGTCTTTCATAGTTGAATCCCATGTTACACATCTTTTTTCAGATTTATATTAAAACAAACAATCAGGGGTCTTGTTATGGTCCGTAGAAGGGCGACTTTCACCGACTCAAGACTTTGAGAAATTTCATTCGGCGGAACAGATCGATTCACTGGCCCCAGCCTTCTTCTTACTGTACCGTCGTTAGCTATTTTTTTGTATATTTCTTATTAGAAACTGATTGTGAACGAAGGGAAGAAATTAATCCACGCCGTCAAAGAGGACGAACAGAAACAAGGGAGTCCACAAGCCCTTCAACAACTTATCAACGCATGTAAAGCTTTTATACAGGTATACACGTCTTTTTATTTGAACAGGAAAGGAAATTTTTCAGAAAATTTTGGAATTTGAATCCCATTCAGGGTCCCTTTTTTCACGTTTTTTGGCAAAAAATCACCACGTAGGGTCCATTTTTCAAAAAAACTCGGAAAGTCGAATTAAGTCAGTCGAGTGCATAATAAATTCGTCAGTGTGGAGGGAATCGAAGCAAGAGATTTAAGGAAAACATTTACTCTTCAAATAACCTGTACCTTTTATATTGTAATTATTAGGCTTCTTGTTACTCTGCTGTCATTAGAGAGGTTACGCAAGAGGCTATTTAGGACGTGAAATGTACATATTTTTACCTGTACATACCCTATCAAGGATCAGATTTTGGTCCAATCCGTAGATTTCACGTCCTAAATAGCCCCTTGCGTAACCTCGCTATTCTTTCTAATGACTGCGTTTTTCTGGTTACCGGTTGAAACCCGGCAACATTTTTTCTCCCGTTTCTCTATCATTTCAACGGGTGATAAATTCTTTTAATTTTTTATTTGAACCCCGAATAAATTGAATAAATCTGCAAAATAGATAAAAATCAGTCTATAACTATAATTAGATCCTTTTTTAGAATTTGAATAATGAAAACAGGTTTAAGTACGAAACCAGATTGGATTAGAGTTTCAAAAGATAAGGGTCAAGCTTTCGTAGCTTTTCAATTTTTCTAAAATCTATTTTCCCGAAAAGTGATATAGAAAGTTGTCAGAAATAGTAAGTTGGTTGTTCTTTGCTAAATTCTAATTTTACAGTTTATGCCTTTTTTAAGCTGAAAATGAAACTCAACTTTACGATGAAAATCAACTAATATAATCCTTTCTATACAGCCTGCCAATGACGTCATCAAACTTGCACACGGCAATGCGCGGTTCGTAGCCAACGGTCAAGAAGCACAAAATTTCGATCATGCAGCTAACACCGCTCAAACGTTGGTTGATGCATTGGGAGTAGCTGCAGAAAAGGTATATTTTTTTCGAATTAGCCAATAGCTTCGTTACATTACTCAGGTCACATGAATCTAACTATTCATCTTCATACGGGCGTGTAGAGAGTTATATTATTGGGGTTTTCCAGAAAAAATACATATCCTTTAACCTCAACAGACGGGGAAAAACCCAATAGTTCAAATGAGAGGATGATTTAGAAATAAGAGCTAAATATAAAAACATCTATCCCTCGAAGAAGAACTATTTCCATATTAAAGACAGAATTTAAAGCAGATATTATTTAGGGATATCTTTGATCTTTATAGGGAGGGATAGCAAAGTTTGACTTCTTGTAGTTAAAGCTCCAATTCTTCAATTTTTCTCGTTCGATATAGGCATCCGGTGAACAAGAAGACCTTGACAGAGCTGTCAATACTATTCATTTGGCAATCAATGATCTTGATCAAGCAGTCTTGGCATCAATGAGTGACAACCTCAAACCAAACACTAGTGACTCTATAAAGGTATACCCAAAAGAAAATTTCCCCACTGAAAATTTCGAATTGACTTATGTCAAATATGTGCCCGGTGGAGCACTCGAAGGTAAGTGACCTACCGGACAGCGACCCTTAAGGGTAGGGGAAGCGTAGGTTTTTCGAGATTCTGACAAAAGCCAAGAGGTACACTGTCAGGGTAGAAAATTCTTTGGCTAGGATTTTCTTGTGTAGCCTTAGTGGCATTATTGTCATTTTATCAGTTTTAACTGATTTCAAAATACTTTCTTACCTTGTACAATTAATATTTGCGAAATTAATTCTCAATATTTGCTGATTTTCTTTCTAGCAATTGGAAGAAAAAATCACGAATTCTTGCAATAAGATAAAAGATGAAATTCCAGACACCGTACAATATGCCATGGAAGAACCTGACAAAGTTGGTGAATCAGTAAGTTTTACAATAATAAAACTCAGATCCATTGAAGAAATCAGTCAATCCAAATCATTTCAACCAGTAAAATGAGAAATTTTTAGTTCCTCCATGATTTAGTAGTATAGCTAAAGTGAACAATTCAGAAGCTTTTCCTTTAGTAGGCTTGGTTACAGAAGTCGACTATAGCCAAATGGAGGAGAGTGCCTTAATTATCCTTTTACCCTATACCTGACCCTATACGGTAAACTAATTACTATAATCCTTGAATAATAAGAAGTCAGACACTGGAACAAGTTTGGTCACAACTAATGAAAGTCCTATTAGGTAACTAGTAACATGGATAACTATAGACACATTTCTCTAGGAGTCTAGGAGACATTCACACGTGGTGAAACACGTGATGAAACAAATTTATTTAACTATCCGCACTATCACTCTATAATATAGAGAAATCTTTTAAATGCATGCAATCGAAAAAACAACTTTTCTTTCAGGTCATGAAACTTGCAGATTTCATTACACCCCTCGGTGAGAATGCAGTAGCCTTTGCTGCCAATCTCCCTGGTCAACAGCAAGTTGATACTTTGAATCTGGCAAAGACAGTCTTCGAATCTGCTGCGTTGCTGGTAAATGCAAGTCGTTATTCGTGCTCCACCAATGAGGTGAGTTGTGTTTGTGTTATTATTCTCGATTTTATTTGAAATTGACCGCTAGAAGAACATTGTGTGGTTCTAAAATAAAATTATTAAAGCAGGCAAAAGTAAATCGTATAGGAAGGTAGGAAAAATTAAGAAAATTTCACGAGTGCATTCCAAAGTGTCAATAAATGTGTTAGAGCGAAAGCGATGAACACTCGGAATGCACGAGGGAAATTTATCCTAAAGTTGCCCGACTTCCTCACTTTGCAAAACCGTGCGATTAGTGAAATTGACCCGTGAAATTCGAAGAGATTAAAGGGCTCAGTATACATCCAAAAATCGATTTTCGAGTTTGAAGACCAAATTTTAACAGAACGTTCCTTGAAACTTTTTTCATGTTCATGAGTAATTGAAATTTTAATTACAATAACGACGTTATAAACTTTAAAAAAACTTCAAAATTTACAAAAAATGCTTATCAAAATAAGGACATCAAAGGTGAAATACACTTCTTCTTCATCAATTTTTTTCTTTGCGATTCTTTGATTTTAGGATGCAAAAAAGATTGGCCTAACAGAAAATGTATAACATGCCATACATTTATATGGGCCCTATAAAACAGAAATTAACATTTGATAGGTCTGAAATTCGGCGAAAACCGGGTGTATAATGTCGTAATGAGCCCTTAATCGGCGAAACAACACTATTCTAACGTCAGAACGTCGTTATTTGGACGTTAAAAAAAAAACGTCATATGTCTGCTGGGAGGAGGGCTTAATTCAACATTTCAGCAGATAAACGTGCTTCCCAGGGATTCCAATATTACTTTTCGTGACCAAAGTTCCATCCGCTACCAATCCAAAGTGATTGGTGCATATTCCCGGTTGATAGAATCCGATAGTGTCTTGTGCCGGTCCGTCAAGTCTTCCATAACTTATGTAAACAAAAGTGTGTGTAAAATCGGTGGCTAGAACTGTCTGAAAATGATATTTTAAATCACTAAATGAAAAGTGAGACACGTCATTGTTAGTGATTATAATAGCCTGTTTTGTTTTGTAACTGGACGGATAGCCTGGTCGTGTTAAAGATAAGGAAATGCTTTCATCTATAAGTTGAATATCTAGTGGATCTGTGCTTGTTCTGAATGATATGTCTTTGCCACTACTTCTGGTGTCTGCATTGAAAGGGATCAACATGATTTTATCGCCCAGTTGAGGGTTAGAAGATGCATATGATTCGATATTGACCTGAAAGTAGCCGTTTGATGTAATCTAAAAAAGAAAAAACTTTATACTGCAGACACTCTTAACTCTTCGAAATTTGGTCTTTTGGAAGAGATTTCGACCTTGAAAGTCAAAAAATGCCCAAATTTGCCCAAATTTTTTTTTTGAGATTTTGACCGGTATTTTGACCGGTTTTTGGTCATATTTTGACATTGATTGCCCGAAAATACAAAAAACTTGGTTCAGTTACACTAGATTCTGTCCTCTAGCTAATAGAATTCAAAAAAGATTGATTTAAAGCCGCACCACTGGGCAGTTTGCCGTCCAGTAAGTCAGGGCCGCACAGACTTTGTTAAAAAGGAACGCCCTCCGCCACGCCGCCCTATCTAAAACGGGTGGCCCCGAAGAGGCCTAAAAAGAAAGAGGAGATTCTCAGCTAACCAACCTCTAATTCCTTTTGGTTCAGGAGATATTGACGTTTAAAGTTTTTCCTAGCTAATTTTAACAAAAAAGTACCACAAAAAAGGGCTCGGCACAGAAAGGGTTAACATAATCTTGATTCCAGGGCAAAACCGTGGTGCGGCCGCGTTGGAAAATGAAAAACTCCTCTGAAACTCCAACGTTTAAGCGTTGTCTACCTTATCGGACAAAACAATGTCGGACTAATTTTTCGGCGGACTAATAAATTATTGGTCGGACATAATTTTCGTCACCCACAAATATTTTGTCCAAAAAAACGTAAATTTTAGCTTAAAATTTTTTTTTGACTTTTTTTCGTCGTACCAAATTATTCGTCGGACAAAACTTTCGTCACATTTAAAAAATTTCGTCAATTTTGTCCGACATTTTATTGATAAGGTATCTAATGTCAGAAAGATCGCCTTATGGGTTTGAGGTTGCCTTTTACACTCATAAATAAATCATAAGTTTCAAAGCCAGTTGCAGTTTGATATGCTACCTAACAACTCTGTGGTGGCTCTTTTAGACGGATAGTAGCGACTAACTTGCCACAGTCAGACAATAAGGTTGTGTGCGACTTATATTTAGGTCGATTTGAAGTTTATGATGACGTCATCACTCTTTATTGTTGATATTGATATTTAGTGTTGTCTTGTTAACGTGTTTCACGGCTTTCATCTACATCAAGTGTTCTTTATTATACTGACTTAAACTACCGTCAAGCACATCGGTCTGAATAATTCCTCTTGGCCTAAATTTTCATCTGTGAAGGAATTGTGTAACATGCCTGTAAAAAAGTTTCAATAAATATTTCGTACTATGAGCTATTATTACAACTTACACAAATTTTATGATGTCCTTTAGTCGTAAACAAAGGGAAATCCGAGGAAACTGGAGTGCATGTCATTACGTCGTCACCCTCTTTTACGAATTGATCGCCAACCTCCGCTCCATATGGAATAAAACCTGAAAAAATTATAGAAATCTTAGAAAGAAAGATAAAGCTTTCAACGCGGGGGTTTAGCTCCCGCGGGTCCTAGGGTTCAAGGCGATGTAGACCAGATCTCTCGATCCCAAACCTTTATAAGATACAGAAACTAATTTTTGTAAATGTTTGGTAGACGACTCTACTGTCTAAGACAAAATCTCTAATCGACGAAATAAGAAAAAAGGGGAGTTTTGCGATCGCGTGAAAAGAAAATTGTCGCGAGTATTTAGGAAGTATGTTCTTCCAAACTCTACCGCCGCGCTAATTTTTCCTTTCAGCTTTGTACGGCTCGCAAACTCAGCGACACTAAATTTTCCTGATTACAAATATTTAACGGACAATAAAATCGTCTAAATGTTTAGTTAATGTAAAATATTTTCCAAATAAGTGACCTCTAGAGAGAGACTCGACTTATTTTTTCTGTTTTTTTTATTTCAAGCCTTAGATAGAGAGTGCTGACCTTCTGGACTGACGGAAGTGTGCGCATGCGCTGTAAATTCTAAAAAAAGGAGACTATATATTGGCGGGAAAAACCCTAAATGAGGTTCTTTATTTACTCCCGAACTCGTCCCCAATCCTCTCCTCCATTTTTTTTTACGATTTTGATAGCATTATGGAGCGATTTTGTAAATAAAAATTAAAAAAATAGAGAATTAGGCTCTGGGTATGAGATGGATTTACGAAAGTCGAAAAAGATACCCGTACTGCAAATTTTTGCCGAAGAACTTACCCCACCCCGGAAAGCCAACAAACTTTTTTATCACAGTTTACACTTACTGTCTGTAAACTCCTTGACATCCAATAAACATGTTTTTTGACAGTAATCTGTGTGACACGTTTTCAATTTTGCATGATATACAATCTTAAAAAAAATTGCGAAAGAAATATGTGAGTAAATAAAGTATAAACCAAAAGAATACAGACTAAAACACTATCAGCCTTAATGGCAATCAATTTCTTATTCCCGATGTCTAAGACGAACTACAATACACACAGAGACAAAACTATTAAGACTATTAAGCAGTGTCGGATACAGGAGGTAGAGGCTGTCTTTTTAAAGACGAGAGTAATTGCTTCCCATAAAAGTAATATGACAATTACAGTAGTGCACTCTCCTCCATTTGGTTATATTCCGTACCCCTCTTCCCCCTGTTGGGGATATTGGATATCCAGGGGGCGAGTACAAAATTTTCAATATCCTAGGATAACCAGGGGATAAGAATCTGAAGACCAAGAATATCCAGGGGTGGGAGTTTCCAGGGGGGTTGGTGTTAAGAAATATTGACATCCTCAACAGTTTGAATATGGATTCTTTCAGTAAAAGTCCATTGCGGTTTTGTGACGAGTCTAATGCCATGAAACCACTCAGCTGTTTGTATCATGGCGTAGTTGGTAGGTCTGCTGGTTAAAACTGGTTAAAACTTACATTAAATTTAAAACGTTTTAATCGATCAATATTTTAAAATAATAGCTGCTCATTACGAAAAATTAAGAGATATATAACAATAACTACCTTCCCGCTGATATATCGTCCGTATCTCCAACCCTCCGATAGCAATTTGGCAATTGTGTTGCTTGCCAGTACACCATTGAACAGTAGACAACGTCTGTCCATTTTATGATAAGAAAAGTAAGCACATATATTTTCCAAAGAACATTGAGTATAACAATTTGTTACGAATTCCATATTTTCAAATTTTCTGATAATTTTGCTTGCGATGCCTATGTTGGCCGCTTTCATTGCATTGGTCATTGTTGAAGGACAATTATTCTTTTGTAGTTGACCCTTGAGTTTTAATACTTGACCGCTGACATCAGTGGCCATGGTTACCAATATCATGCTATAACAAAAGTAAATACAGAAAATACTGGTAGATTTTTATCATTTCTTAAATCTTATACCCAGGGCGTTAAACTTTCTGACATTTTAGAGAAAAACCCCACTTCCCGCCATTTTTTAGATTTAAAAGTATCATAAGTTCTTAAAGAATTGGTTTACACTCTTTTTTTTATAAGAACAATTTTATAAGAACATCGAGCCTCATGTTTGGTTGTAAATTTTACCAAAAACTATAAAGAAGTGACAACTTGAGCATGAGAATTTTCCTAATGAAAGCTTAGACCGAGGGAAACATTTTTAAGCATATATTTAAGGGCGGGGTAGGGTGGTGAATTTGAGAAAATAAAAACCAAAAGTTACGAACATGTGAGCTTCAGTTATACCCATGCATAAGTAGGAGTGAACGAACCTTTTCAGGAAGTATTTTAATGGGTCATTTAAGGGGTAGTATAGTGGCAAATTTGAGAACATTTCCAGGGGGTTCCAGTAAAAATTGGAAGGTTATTTTTAGGGGGGTTAGACAACCCAGTATCTTATACACAAGTATCTGATTTCCAGGGGTCGAGTTGAGACTGCAATTATTTCCAGAGGCATCAAAAATATTACTAAAAGTTCCCAGAGGGTTAAACGATAGATCATAAAGTTTCCAAGTGATTGAAACGATACTATAAGATTTCCTGGGGGAGTTGAAAGCTTGAACAATAACATGACATTGAAATTTTCCAAGAGATTTTTCAGATTAAAGGTTCGTCCAATCGTACATGGTAAGGTGCACAATCAAGGAAACTATTAAAGAAAAGACTTACCCATAGAAAACACTGATCATGCTTTCAATTTGGCAACGAATTATTTTCAACCTGATTTTTTCGACATTTACATTTAAATTTGTTCTCACTCTTACAAATGTAAATTCAATCCAAATCCATCAGAATTATTTAAGAAAGTTTTTCTTTTCAGAATTAACTATCCATACGTTTTTTTATAAGAATAAACCTTATAAGAGGCCCCTTCCGGTTTGTGTGTTTGTTGATGGCGTGATTAGGGTTTATTCTGTTGTGACGACATATTTTGGGTGGCTCGTGTAAACCCATTTAAGCCCGAAAATGTTAAGAATATGCTAAGAATATTTTACGTCTTCTGAGGAAGATTGAAGGAAAAGATTCTCATTTTTAGTAGAATTAAGAACGCAAGAATATTTCAAGAACACAAGAATATTTTAAGAACACAAGAATATTTCAAGAACACAAGAATATTTTAAGAACACAAGAATATTTCAAGAACACAAGAATATTTCAAGAACGCAAGAATATTTTAAGAACACAAGAATATTTCAAGAACACAAGAATATTTTAAGAACACAAGAATATTTCAAGAACACAAGAATATTTCAAGAACGCAAGAATATTTTAAGAACACAAGAATATTTCAAGAACACAAGAATATTTTAAGAACACAAGAATATTTCAAGAACAC
>JAUJPO010045052.1:0-16824 GCA_032270745.1 Tiaropsis multicirrata
CTCACGTTAAGCACAATCCCTTACTTGCTTTGAAAGAAGTTATTACCGAAAGCCTAATCCCCTCAAATAAAAAATTAGTGATTGGTTGGTTTCTTATAAAGACGATGCTTATAAGAAAAATAAATATGCTCACGCTAAGCACAATTCCTTACTTGTTTTGAAAGAAGTAATTACCGAAAGCCAAATCCCTTTAAATCAAAACACATTGATTGCTTTCTTATAAAATAAATAAATATGCTCACATCAAAAATTTAGGGCGCGTCGATGATTTTCAGGCCCGTAAGGGACGTCAAAAAAAGGAAGGCGCGTCATTTAACAGACTCGTATAGTCATGGTGACCCAAAAGTTGGATAGGGGCGGGATGATTCAAAGTTGATTGAAATGAGATCCTAAAAGGGTATAAGAATGCATAAAAACTTTGCTTAGATGCCTGAAAGTGTTAAAATGAAAATTTTAGGGTCCCCCTTGGGTTCGTGGTACTAATTTTCAAAAAAATTGGGAAAAACTGCATTTTTTGGAGGTTATCATGTTATATCTCCAGTTCTAGTTGCCCAAATGTCATAAAACTCGGTAGAAATATCAAGCGTGTACTTTGGGTAATAGGTAAATGCCTCAAATATATCAAAAATTCTGGTTTGATTTTACAGAATTTCATCCAATCTCACGTGAGCTCTAATATAGTGACCCATTGACAAACTTTTGAGGAAAAGCTTTTTTAAATCACAAATCCCCAATATCTACTGGATCTTTCATGGCCTCCGTCAACGGGGGGAGGGGGGCGGGGGGACCATGGCCCCCTCACTTCTTTGCTAAGTAATGTTTGGTTAATAAGTTAAGAATTTTTCTATTGAATTTATCTCTTAAATTCTTTCAAAATGTAGGCTAAAATGGCAGATTTCGACCCAAAAAAAGGCCAAAAAATGTCCTGTTGCCCAACCATGAATTTTCGTTAGGGCAGAATTGCCCCGCGTCTTTTTGCCCCGCGTTTTATTTTCGATCATTCCAGTTAGGGTTAGGGCGGGAGCTCGAGAGTCACAATATAGTGCCCGAAGGGCACTTTTAGGGGCACTGGTAGGGGGTAGGGGCACCGGTAGGGGGGATTTCACTCCTATATTATAGTCTTATTGCCGCCATTATAAATAGTTCCTAATTCCGTTTTCTGCTGTGCGTCGATGGCTCAGTGGATAGCGCGCTGGTTTCATAATACAAGACACTTTCATTTGGTGGGTTCGAATCCCATCCGGGGCACTAATTCGTGTTGAGGTAAAATCTCTCAGAAAGCTAGAAAAGTTAGTCAGAACTTAGAAAATAAGTCCTAGAAAGTCAGAAAATAGAAAGACAGAAATGAGAGCAGGAAAGAAGACAGTGAGGAAAAGACGCGGGGCAATTCTGCCCTAACGGAAATTCGTTTTTGATAGGTGAAAAAGATTGTCTTAATCGAACTGTTTGCCTATCAAATTTAATAGAACAACAAAAGCTCGATTAGTTTAGTTAATCAAACTGTCATAAAATTTTGAGAATTCGATTATGTTTGATTATAACTGTGATAACTGATTATTAATTAAACTTAATCTAACTGCGATATCATTTTTTCATTAGTCGAACTACGAAATCACAATATGTCTACAAAATTAATTGAACCACGATATTGGAAAACGTTGTAAGAATTCGATTTGACTATCGAACTAAATCGAATGTTATAATCGGCTGACAAAGTTTGATCAAGCTTGACAAGGTTCGATCAAGTTCTACAAAGTCAAAGTTTGATCGAGTTTGACAAAGTTCGATCTAGTTCGACAAATTTCAATCAAGTTCTACAAAGTTTGATAGAGTTCGATCAAGTTCGTCAAAGTTTGATCAAGTGCGACAGAGTTTGATCAAGTTCGATTAGGACAGTCTGGGTTTACGTGCTACAAACAAATTGATTTTGTTGAATTCAAGTTAGACGTTTTTGTGGTATGAATCCCGTGAAGTAAGGAGAAGGTTGCCAACACAGCGGGTTTCTTCAGGTATCTTCTGGTGCACTTAATTCACTCATTAATTCACTTTTAGCACAGGAAAACAACTCAAGTACTTTTGGTGCACACTAGATAGAAACACACTGAAACATTCCTGTTGCCTTAGCAAAAATTGCTATATTTGAGCACCGGAATATTCTAATGCGTCAGCACTCTTCTAAATCAGTTAAGTCAAACATTGCTTAGGCAGACAAATTTTATTTGTTGTAGGCATATTTTCAGAAATCATCAAAATGTTGAATTCTTTATTTAAATTTGATATCAGGGACGATTTAAATCAGGATTGGTCCTGCCTTTTGTGCAAGTTAGACTTTCTTTTTGTGCCTTCAAACAGGTTGAACTTAGGCCAAGTGTTGATTGAGTATTGATAGATTTTTTATAATTTGAAGTGTTTACTAGACATTCGACCAGTAGAATTTCAGCCTAGCAATGGTCACTGTTGGAAAGGCAATTTTTTGCCTCATTTTATTAGCTTTCTAGTTTGAATTTAAGAAAGATAATAGATAGTCGCATCTATTTTACCACCTAAATTTTATTAATCTTCAAAGAACATTTTACACTAAAACTTTTTTATCTTCACCTCAATAATTAGAAATATTCATAATTTGTATTATTATATACCTGTAGGCAAAAACGGCCATTGACTTTTTTCGATTTAAAAAAAAATTTTCATTGTGTCGATTTCAGCTTGCTTTGAGTTGGGATTTGATTCACTGAAAATCTTTAAAATTTGGACGATTATAAATCCAGGCTGGGATTTCATGATTTCCCAGGGCTGTTTTACGGTTCGGAAAACTGCTGTTTTTTCAAATTCCCTCTTTTATCAACCTCGATTCCAGGGCGAACGGTCGGCGGGTGCGCTGGAAAATGATGAGATGCAAATAGGCTATCTGGTAATAGGAAGCCTACCTTAACGTCATATCTAATGTCAGAAAGCTTATCGCCCTGGGTACGAGGTTGCTCTTTTATAACAAAAGCAAATTTTATACTGATCTGTCGGGTGTGAAAACTTTCATATCTCAAAATATTAAACAATTTCGCTTTATTCGGATTAATTTTCGCGATATTAAATTTCGCGAGCAAAAACAGTCACGAGATTTTTTGGATCTAATTTTGCGAGTCAAGACGCGTGGATTTAATTTCGCGAATGACGCTAAAAATGGACATATGATCAAAATAAGGTTTTACTCTAAATGGTTCGCAATAAATCGTGTTTAAAAGTGTCGTCACTGTGCAAATTTTTGTGACGTGGAAAGCGAGAAAAATTAATTGACGTCAAATATATCATGTATATAAGAGTTTCAATAGACGGAGTATTTTGAATTGAATCTTCATTGTTTTGCATGAAGATGTTTTCTCTAAAGAAATTGAATTCGATCCAGTCTTCAGAAGTCGATTATAAGAAATTATATGAAGAAATGAAAAATGAAAAGGAGAATCTAGAAAAAGAACTCTCCTCAAAGAAGAAACAAATTGCTGAAAACGATTTAATGATCGAACAGATGAACGAAATGAAATCTCGAATCAGTATCATCAGAGTTGAAAGACAAACTAAATGAATTTGCTTCACCACAAAAATGTGTTGACGAATTAAACCTCAGGCTTCAAAATGTCGAGGAAAAGAATAACAAACTTGTTGAAGAAGTCAACAATCCTTCCTTGCAACTTCGAATGATCTCTGCCCAAAGAACGGCTTTAAAAGAAAAGTTGAAAGTTGAAAAAGGAAAAAATGATGAACGGAAAGTGGAATTGAAAGATGTGAAAGTTCGCGATGAAGTTATTGGCAAACGCTTGGTGAAAGTTGCGAACCTAATCCAACAACGTTTGCAATCGAAAAAGGTTTTCTGCAGCAGATTACCTTTTGGAAAAACCATCATTCGAAAAGGGAGTCTAGAATATTTGGATGACCAAGCTTATGGAATTGTTCAAGAACTTTTAGCTGAATTCATCTATGTCGCTTGAAATATATTTTTTATGAGTGTGGGTTGTGGGCGAGGCGAGGAGAAGTGTGGTGTGTCACCTTTTGATGAAAAAATATTTACAAAAAATAAAACTTCATGGCTTTTAAATACTTTTTTGGATTTCTTGAATGTCTAATTTAAAAAACTGAAAGTATATACATAATCAGGTCGCTTAGCATAATAAAAAGAGAAATTAGTGTGGTGGTCAATGTCATTTCTTCTGTTTCACCTTTATAGACAGTTTAGTAGTGTTTTAGCCATACAAGAGGTTAAGTTTAAAAAGAAATTTGCTCCCTCCGCTCGTATATCATTCTCTATTATTATCAACACAAATTACAATTCCGTACATCAACAATAGGTTACCTTAAAACTAAAAGGAGAAATTTCTGCGACAAGAAATTTTCGCGGAAGGTATTATTGGGAGAAGAAATTTCTGTGAATTTTTTCCAAGCTGGAAAAATACCTGAAATAAAAAGGTCACAAAATCTCGCCCCCCGGTACTAAAAGTCGTGGCTTCGCGCCAAAGTCTCCAAACCATCAAGTATTATACTGTTCGAAAGAAAATTTCACACTGAACAGCTTTTTGCATACCACTTTTCATAAAAATGAGTGCAATACCAAGTCTGTACCAAATTTCAAGACTTCTTAAACAAACTGAAATATTGTTATGATATTTTGCCCTAACCGTCTAGACTAACATAGTCATAGAAAAAAAGCGAGCGCAAGATTCAAATTAGAAAAATAAATTACATATTTACGCTTGTAACTTTTATCCATTTCTAAGCAACTGCAGGAAACCAACGAAGGAAGCCTATTGTATATTAAGCAATAAACCATCCACATAGTTTGACCAACTATTGTAGCGGGCGGAAAACTATTTTTTTTCAGCGAAAATGCTTTCTGATTCATCTGCAAGTTACAGTTGTTAGGTAAAGCTATCACCATGCGATTCGGACCAAGACACGGTCTCACACCAAGTGTACAGTAGCACTGTTTTAAAGAACATTTTTTGCCATTTACAATGTCTTCTTGATGGGTAGGACCACTCTACAACTAGGACAGTCTCTTTTATATCACACAATCGTATGTACTTTCACCACTATTGTCCATGGAAACTGTCCTTACCACATCATACGTATCCCCCGTCTGTGGTCCTGGAATATTGTCCAATCTATCTAAAGCTTGGTAAGATGACGGGGGTTCAATATGACCAGGTGCAACATATTGATCCTCTAAAGTAGCTGCTCTATTCAATGAAACATATCCCCCGTTGATGTTGGCCATTTCAGAAGGTTCCAAACTGCTATAGCGTTCATCATCTTCAAGGTTGCTATGAGTATTTTGTATGGCCTTCTCTGTCTTTGGTATGGACGGCTGTGGCTGATGAATCTGTGAAATGGAACAAAATAATATTTGTTTGTAATATATAACTAAAGCCGCTCTAAGACTGAAAGAAAGCATTCGCATGTAATCTTGATATCAAGTCTCAAAAAGAACATAGTCATGTTTCCAATAATCTGTTCTTTATAGTATTCTACAAAAAAACATACATAAACTTACATTAAATCTTTGTATAGTGGCCTCAGAGGGTGGATCACTTGAACGAACATCAATACCGCCATATCGATTCTCTGATGATAAAGTGAACGAGGGTGGTGAAAGAATAGCGGGCGTAGGACGCAAAATCGGAGGGCGTTTCATTGTTTCAAGCGGATTCAAATATAGATCTTTGTCAGCGATATCTGCATCTATGAAAGTAACATTGGAATATTAACTCTGCACATTCTGTACTAACTTCCCATAAAAATCTCATACCCGTTTGTTTGTGGTTAAAGTTTAAAAATTCCGTTGACAGAGCTTTCCCAATTTACGGGGAAAAGAAGTTTTTAAATAATACTTACAAAGGCCATTACCAATATCTTCATAGAAATTGTCACCATCATCACCATTAAAGTTGGACTTTCGACTACCTTTTATCTGTAAACCAAATATATACGTTAAAATATTTATTGTACATTATACGTTACATTCTTCTCAAAATTTCACACATTTCGAATTTATACCCTAATTTCAACGAATCGTATAAAAACTACACACAAAAACTACATTCTGGGGTGAACTTGAATAACTTTCACTCAGAATGGTTTTCAATTGAGCTGTTGGCATCCAGAACGTGTCGTTTTTCTTCTCTAAAAAGCTATTTTCCTCGAGTACAGTATTAAGAGCGATAACAGAAAATTACCAACCATCACTCAATCTTTATTTCATATAAGAATGACAACTTACACTTGCATTTGGATGTTTCACTTTCTTCCTTTGTCTATAAATTAAATTGAATACAATACTAATTAAAAATGTCATAAAAATACCTATTCATACTAAGCTCAAATCCCGTCAAAAAAATCCTCTAACGAAGCGTGCTTCTCATACGTCCAACGGTTTTAGTATGGGTCTGCAAATCAGACTAGACGGGTATGTGCTTTTTATAAAGACTTCGAAAGTTAACAAAAACAAATAATTGAGTCTCTCAAAGGGTAATAATTTTGAAAATCTTTAGTAAATAAGTAAAAGATAGACTCTCTAAGAGTCTAGTCTCCGTAAGGGTCGGTTTTATTCAAAGTTCATTCCGATCATACCCGTTACCTTGTAAACCTAGCCCCCCCCCTGATTCAAATATATCTCGATACATAATAATCCCACCTCATCCTGTAGAAGAACAATCCACCGATAACCATAGCAACAATAAGAACAGCAACGATTGCACCAAGAATGAAAGCGGTTGTTTGCGACATTCCGCTTTCTTCATCATCTTTGTTTTGTTGTTGTCCTGATGGTGCTGTCGAATGTTTTGATGTGGTTTGAAGTGGTGGCTGTGTGGTTGGTGCTACCGCTGACGTTACTAGCAAAAACAATCAGACAAATGTTCATGTAGGTGAAATCTCTTGAAGCACAAAAGACTGTTGTGACATTAGTACAGGAGTAAAGATAGTTTATAGTTTTACAAAAATCGCAACAGCGAGGAAAGAGAAAAATATAACAAATGCAAGTTGATGAATGACATCAACGACCTAATAAAATAGATAGACCAAGAACTTCATACAATGGCTCTTAGAAATCTTTTGTTTTCTATTAATTTTCAATAGTTTGACAACACTATTGCACTTTTCACCGCATTTTCTATAAGAATATTAACATTTTTGAAAGCTTCTTACGAAGAAAATAAAGGTGCGTTCTTAAGGTAGAAAAGAAAAACGCTATCCAAATACAAATATTGTAATTTTAAAACTTTTTGCTAATTTTTAAGCCTGAAAATTAGACTTGAAATTAAGAACATATTCACAAAATTTAGGTCACGTGATCAATATTAACCAATAACTAATCTTAAAAGAAATGTTTTTGCACGCGGAATGACACTTTAATGATGCAAAAAAATCATTAGCCAATCAAAAAGGAGAAAATTCGCAGAATAAAAATAAACAAGTGGCAAAATCAGCCGCAAAAATATTTTTCTCAAAAATCGGGTTCCCTCATACTCATATGTTAGGGTATTCAGCACCAATTTCGAAAAATCCCCAAAAACCTCTTTTTCAGGCCGTTTTTGGCTAAAATCGGCCGCGAAAATTTTTTCCCCAAAAATCGGACTCCGTCACATTCGAGGGTTTCTGAATACCCATCTGAGTGCAAAAAATCAGAAAAAATTAATGAACCAATTTTGAGAAAACCCCAAAAAACCTCTTTTTCAGGTCGTTTTTGGCCAAAATCGACCGCGAAAGTTTTTTTCTCAAAAATCTAACTCCGTCACATTCGAGGGTTTCTGAATACCCATCTGAGTGCACCAATGAACCAATCTCGAGAAAAGCTCATAACAAACGGACGGACGGACGAACATACAAAGGTTAATTTATAGGACCTCCAGGTAGGTCCAAAAATATCATCTCATTCTTTTGCTCTCTTCCGCCTATTAAACATTATTTGAGTGAGATCATGAAACACAACACAAAATACACAACAATAGAGTGTTGAATAAGAAAAAATGAGAAGATGGATTATTGATTGAACACCTTACCCTCTAACGTTAAGCAAAAAATCAGGAAAAACTAATGAATTTTCTTTCGAAAATCGGGCTCCGTCACATTTTGGGCTTTATCATTTTGCGTCTTTGTGCAAAAAATCAGAAATAACTAATGAACCAATCTCGAGAAAACTTCATAACAGACGGACGGACGGACGGACGAACGAACAACGGTTAATTTATAGGACCTCCAGGTAGGTCCAAAAAGTATGAAGCTTTCCGCAAGATATAATTACATTACCGTGTAAAAACAAACTAAAAGTATGATACTCTTAAATATACATTCGCAGAAAAATATGGACAATTAAAAGACAGGCACGACGCACCGGGTACGGCAGGTACGGCGGCTGCCGTACCAAATTTTCTCTGAAGACTCGTCGGTTTTGTCAGTGAATTTTGAAAAATGTAAAAAAAAATTCGTAGGGGGATCCGCCCCCTAACACCCCTGCTGGGGGGTTCAAAGCGCACCCCAGACCCCCAGTTAATTTAAATTGCTTCCGTCGTGCCTGAAAGAGCAAAGCTAATAATAAATAAAATTGTATAAAAACATTACAGTTGATGACCCTAAGAACATACATACACAATTTCAGGGTAAATATTCTGTATTTTTTAATTTTGGAATCGTCAATCAAGATATTCATGATATCCATGACGTAATCTTTTTCTAAGGAAACATCACACGCAGAAATCTGGGAATTTGCCACTAGTTTTATAGTTGAAAATCTAAAACTAGTGGCAAACGCATGCAGCTTTATGGGGTGTTTCCAAATAAAATATTGCGTAATGTATATCATGTATATGAGCTCAGTTTAGTAAAAAAGGGCTTGAATTTGTGGATCAATTCAATAGCGAGGTTACACAAGAGGTTATTTAGGACGTTAGACGCGTGTTTGTCGGCCTGTACATAATTCGTCTAATCAAAACTTGTAAACGAAAATCTATGTACCTACAGGCCGACATACACGCGTTTAGCGTCCTAAATAACCTCTTGCGTAAGGTCGCTTATAACGAAGATGAAACTTACATAGCCAACATCAGGACGGAAACAAGTGTATGCTGATAACAGATTTTTCAACGGCTCGTGATACGGTCCTCCCTTAAATAGTTTAAAATGGCATTCTTTATTCAACACTTTTCAATAATTTCTTTCCATAGCCAACTACTTTTTTTATATGCAACAATTTTTAACCCGACAATTAATGTACAGCTCAAAAAATTTTCTTTCTTCAAAGCAAAGTTCTGTATTTGACATTTAAAGCTTAGTTCGATGAAAAAAAATCAAATACAGTAGTGGTAATCAATAAAATTTCCATTCTTCATACATGTTGACATAACATAAACAGGAAAGTTGTTGTTGATGCCATGATAAAAAAGATTTCGTAGGAATAAGATTTCAAAATACCTTTTGGAAGATGCACAAAGAAGGAAATGTCCGCGAGACATCCAGCGTGATCAGACCGACCGTGTTTTCTTTGCTGACCACTAGTGAACTTTCAGAATCGTGTAGTTTGGCCACTGGTTCCGGATTCTTTTGGTTACGTATGCGGTCTTTGGCGTTGGCGGAAAAGATGAGGAACAACTCTGGAAGAAAAACAAATACAATTCATAAATAGAGACTTCACTTGACAGATGAGTCGATATTTTATGTGGATAGCCGATCAATCGAAGACTTTTCAGGCAGCCTTGCGATTGCTTTCACAGGGTCAACGGTCAGCGGTCTATGAACATGGAAGGAGCGGGGGATCGAACAAGAAACCAGGAAACCCCGGTGCTTAAACCACTGGAATATCGCTACTTAGACTATATAATCCAATGAATTGAAATTACCTTTGGTGATATTTAGATCATTACCAATAGCCAGACTCCATACTTTACCACGAACACTAGGTGGAACACCGGCCCACCACAAATCACGAACTTTTCGCGTGCTTTTGCTAAAGAGAAGGATTTGTAGTAGAGTTTGTTGTTGACCCTTGAAGAGCCACAGCCTTTTTTAGTGGACTTTACTTTAAAATGAGCTAGGACTTTAAACAACCATTTCTTCAGAACTAGAAGAAATTAGAGGTTCGTTCTTGGCTCTTTGGATGGCTGGTTAGACAGGACAGTGGGTGGTCGACGAACGTTTGTTTCAAAAACCTGACAGCAAACTAACAAGTGACAGTGCGGCCTCAAATCATATCTGTTTTAAATTCTATTCGCATAAGAACAGAATTTAGTCTGACTGAATCGACTTTCTTGTATTTTTTTATCACTTTACTGGCCCAATAGGGTCAAAAAGTTCACTCTGGTGGTCTTTCACATAGGAAAACATAAAATCCAAAAACATCTCATGGACGAAATTCTTACCAACTATGCCAATTCGGTATAATATCTTCTTTCCATCGCGTTACAATGTTGGAGATTTGATTTTCCAATTTCTGCCTTTCTTTCAATCTTTTCTTTTCGACGTCCTTATCCTTCAATTCTTTCCTTTTGGCAAACGCAATCATATTTTCATACTGTTCTCGATGCTTCTGTTCTTCTTTGGCGGACTTGGGCGGTAAATGAGTCGGGCGATTCTCGAAAATGAGGGCGGTAGTCGATGAGCCGACTGTCTCTTTCTTTTGTTTACGTAGCAAGTTGGGACTAACGCTTGGAGAGGGCTCCTTTTCGACGGGCACTGCTACCTTACCGAAAATCTTCCACGACTTTTGATTGGCTCGTTTTAAAAATCTAGATAAGAAAAATGGACCATTTATAATCAGAAACTTTCGGTTAGTTTCCGAACTAACATCCAATACTTTCCTTTTTGAGAAGTAGGAAAATATTTTCAAACTTTCATGAAACAAATTTTGACACAGACTAAATAAAAACACTCTTTTAACCCTTAAAATCAGTCAAGTAGTTTAGCTCCGTCTTGTCACATACTAACGCAACCATTTTTAACACTTTCTAGACAGAATGTTACACTTCCCAAGAAAACCACCCTTAAAACATACAGTAAAAGATGGTAGCACAACATGAACGAGGCATGAAACATGAACAAACAAACTAAAAAGAAATTCGATACGCACTTTTTACATGAAATTGCTAAAACAACACAAATAGATTACCTGGCGACATATTATAGCAAGTAATAACAAGACTACTACTAAATGCATTATTTTAATAGACTTTTTTTTAATATCCCTTTTTGATGTAACCGGTAAGGGTATAATTTTGCCAAAATAAGAATAAAATTAATTTGTTTTGTCATTCACCAAAACATTGCACAGGGGTACCTGATTTAAAAATATATTTAACGGACGATAGAATCGTCTATTGAAGACAACATTTGTAAAAATTGTAAATAACATGTCTTGGGCAGTTAAGTTATGAAAAAAGCTTGTTACCCTCCACCCCTGCATGTGCCCAACCATTTTCAGAGCAGCCAAATAACCCCTTTTTCATCTGAAACGAGTCAAAATTCGACAAAAATGATAAAAATTCATCATTATTCTCCAAAATAAAATTAATCGAAAAAAATTGAAAAGGAAAAAACATAGGTTTAAAGGTGGTATAAAGAATTCAATTCAGTAAGTTCGTGGTAAAATACCAAAAATGATATTCCACGAGGGCAAGAAAAGATTGATAGTCAACAAGAGGTACGTCAAATTTGTTAAAACAAACTGAATGAAAAAAAATTAGAACGAGATCAGCCAAATCCAGTCGGTTCAATATTTAACTAAAGATCTTAAAAACATTGATTTAAAAGGGGCTCCAGAAAATCCATTCACCCGTGGCAGCTCGTGGGCAAAACCTCTACTGAAACAATTAAACAGGCCTAGTAATTTATTAGCCACTGGTCTCACTCATTTTAAACAATAAAGTATAGTCACAATAACTAATACTCAAGCATACATAATACTATTTCCTTTGGTCGTCAAGGCCGAACTCCGCACTCATCGTACGGAAAGCTCGCAACAAGCCTTTGAAAAACAAAAATTGAAAACATGACGTCGGATTGGACTTGTTAAATCACGGCATTTCGACCGAAACGTTACATACAGCACTGTTAAAAAAGTCACGCGACCCGTTCGATGAGTTGCGATCGGCCTTTGTATTGTATTTAATATTATATTTTACAGCCAAACCCCCGGCCGTTTTCGATGTTTCAGTACATAAAATAGATATTAGTAATTGGACATGATGAATATCCATTATCAATCCATAGATAATCTCTTGATGATTTGTATAACAAGAAAACGTCAAAAGCCTTTACTCTTTAGAATCGTTATCACAGCTACAACAAGATTAAAATGCTGATAGTGATATTAGTACAAGTAAAGAAAATCACTATCGAATCTACTACACAAGGAATGTTCAAATTTCCAACATGAAAAGTTGACCTTCATCTCATATCTTTGATTCGTTCACTCTAAAAAGGACGAACGTTGATTCAAAACCTCCAAATTCACTATCGAAATTACTCTAGTCGACAGCATGTTAAAATTTCCAACATAAAAAGTTGATCTTCATCTCATATCTTTGATTCATTCAATCTAAAAAGGAGGAACGTTAATTCGAAACCTCCGAATTTACTATCCAAATTACTCATGTCGAAAGCATGTTCAAATTTCCAACATGAAAAGTTGACCTTCATCTCATATCTTTGATTCGTTCACTCTAAAAACGTCGAACGTTATTTCAAAACCTCCAAATTTACTATCCAAATTACTCTTGTCGACAGCATGTTAAATGAAAAGTTGATCTTCCTCTTTTCCCCAGCAGGTAACGTCCAAACAACGTTGTTTCAGCGTCAGAACATTGTTTTGACGTTTGCAACATTGTTGAAATAACGTCGCGTGTCTGTCTTCTGGGTCATTTGATTCGTTCACTCTAAATGCGTTAATAATCCAGAAAAAAAACTCCAAAAAATCACAATTGAAAAACCTTTACTAATATAAAACCAGCTTGAAGAGACATCATCGCCATCTCATCGTCATCAATGAGTCATTGCTCTTGAATGAGTAGAAAATCACTGAAAAGTCAAGCATGATTTCTTTAAAACTAGTCAAGGAGAAGGCATCGTGATTCATTAAAGAAAGAAAAACACCAAAATGTTTGTTTACGTACACTACAAAAACAAATCTCTAAAAGTGCATCATTTTTCATGAACTATTGACAACAAAACCATCAAAAAACGCAAACTGATACTTTTTTCTAGTAAGGATTAGAATGAGAAAAAATTTGTACTTTGAAATTGACAGATTATGAAAGTTTATCTAAGCATTTAGCGACAGGCACCAATTGATTTGGACGTCACGAAATAATTGCATGATATGCGTGTGATGAAAAATACTAGTCATGAGAAGAGTACGTTCTAGTACGTTCGGACAAAACTTGGGGGTTCAAAATTGTACCCGGTTACAGTGTACATAGTGCAAAATTTACCGAAAAACCCACCCACAGTGCACTCTTCAACCACCACCACCACCCCCCCTAGTTTTAGGAAAGAAATTTTAAATTTTCTCAAATAATTCCCCACCCTTGTCCCTTACGGTGCACCTGGCTTTTGTCAAAACCTTGAAAAACAAGGCACAAGCACGTGAAGTAGGTTTCCTAATCGAAAGGTTGTGGCTTTAAACCTCACTCGAAGAGACCATCAAACCTTTATCACGTTACCTTAAGCTAATTACCCAAGATGACGGTCCGGGCCACATAAAAAATAATCTCAGTGAATGGAAGTGAATTCAGACATAAAATTGCAAAATACATAAGAATTAAGAAACCAAACACTACTGTGTGTGATTCTTGTTTAATTGATAATTGCTTTCGTTGACGATTTGTTGTTTAAAATCAAAATAAAAAAGGAGACATTACTGCACAACAAATCTTGCAGTTGCGCTCAGACCTTTCCTCCATCCTCAGACAAGCAAACGAAAGTTGAACAAAACACATCCATAAAAGTAATGTCATCGGAAAGAAATCAGGATATAAAAAAAGCAATGTTCACTCTTCTACTCCTACAAATATTTGAACAACCAAACAGCAAGTAAGAACAAGCACTTTGCAAGTATCACTACAGTAACCGCACAATAAGAGGTTTCACGACAGCATACCAACCAAAACCAGAAAAAACAATTTAAAAAGTTGTGTGGGAAGTAGAAACTGTTCTGTACAAGAACATAATGTGTAACCTTTCATTGAAGACCTAATTATACGGAAGGCGGAAAATATTAGAAAATGAGCAAATGGGCTAGGATTCCATGGGTAGAAAATGTAAAAGTTTTCGGTGGTAAATTATGAGAAAAGCTTATAAATTCTCCACCGCCAAAAGATAAAATATTTTATTCATATAATGCAGCACAGAGTTCAAATTTGAGACCCACGCTATATTTCTTAAAAAAAAGGTTAAAATCATTTGGAAAATGGTATTTTTAAATGAATAACTTTGAATAACTTTTCCCGGGATAATTAAACAATATGATTTAACAAATCATTGAGAAAAATATTGAAATTTCTAAAAAGGCTGCTTCTTGCTGAGTATAGAAATCTGAAAGTTTGAAGTTGGACAACATAATTATACAGTGGTAGCTTACTATCTTGACAGTACCCTAAGACTAAAGTAAAGTAAACCAATAAATTAATATATGACCCATAAAATAGTGCAAACCAACAGCAAAGGAGCTTTGGACAATATCTGGAACAAAGTTTCATTTTTTGTGTTTCACTGAAACAATCCAACATCCACTATTCAAAAATATTTCAGCCTTATACAAAACAACAATAATTTCAACTTGCAATTATCATTTCAATTACGATTAGTAAAATAGTTTGATAGCTTGATAGCAAAACTCCTGACAACCATGATAAAATATGCTTGAAAACTATTTTATTATAACAGATAGTCTATTTTCTTACTTACAGCAATAATTGATCATTTTGAACTTCCATAATTAGTACTCGACTAGGACCCCTTTTCGTTAACCAAGCATAATACACACAAGCCAACCTGTCACAACAACATAACACCGCCACCACCCACCGCGAGCGGGAGCTACAACAGCGTAAACAAACGTCTTACATAACAAACATCTTTTGTAAACGAGAAGACAATTCGAAACAATTTCATTTAAAATGTTGGCAATTACTGTATGTTATCTAATGCATTGGGCTATCCCATTTACTTTTGTGTACCCGGAAACAAATTAATGAGTTTTACTAATTTTAAAGAAAATAATGAATGAATACGCAGGACAAATAATAGCAAAGTATTAAATAATACGCCATCAAAGATGATTCCAACATACTTTTGATCAGCATCATAGCAGACCTGGGACAAATCAAAAGACACAAGTTAGACCCTTACAGTGCAATGGAAAGTTCAGACCATTAAAATGTGCATTTTAGAATTTCAAACAACATTATACCTCGGAGGGCCGCACATGCCGTACATCAGACCATATTAATACCCCCAACCACCGGGGTCATGAATAAAGTTGCGTACTTCGCCCCATTATTGCATTAGCTCAGACGCCCAACATCAAAAGCTAATAAAAGTTCACGTTTTTTATAAGAACATGGTATATATAAGAACCTAAGGCTTCGAGGTCAAAAAATTAAGAACATGTTAAGAGACTTTGGAGAATCGAGAGTATAGAAAGAAGAATTTTTTCATGTACATTTGAATTAAAAGACTTAATAATTAAGAACATTTTAAGAAAATTGTAAGGCTTGAAACCAAAAAAGCTAAGAACATTAGAAGGCTTCCTCGAATTTTAAATTCTTATAAAATGAAAACGTGTATAATATAAAGATCCTAAATACAAGCAGAAGAGACCTGGTCATCTGGCCAAGTTTCAGAAAAACTCATTTCTATTCTTCTTACTCATATATCAACACATTTTAATATAATTTAAATAGTTTTAGGTCGTGGTCTCAAAGCGCCTAATATGAAAACTAAGATAGTACCACCGTCTTGTTCGAAACTTTGGAAAAAAACTACGTTGTAACCTGTAAGTTAGCTTCAGGAGCATACAATAGTAGAAAACTCTTAAAATATCAAAATTAATTTTCCTCCTTAAGAAGGGTTTTTCAAGGGACCTAATCAAAAAGTCTCTTTTTTCTCCTTATCCACACCAATTAAAATGTAATATATATAACACAAATATCACATACTTCCAAAAAACGAAGGTACGACAGGTGCTTCTTCCCCTGAAGAAGAGGTTCAAAAAACATGAGAGGGGAGAAAAAATTAAAAGTAATATTGTAGCAAAATGATTTATTTTTGGGTTGGAAAACAATGATATTTTATTTTCGAAACGTAAAGTAACACTGCATTTAAGTTAATTTCGATATTTCATCAAAACAGCTGAAAATTCACATCAATCATGGTCGAAGACAAAAATAATATAATATTAAAGCACACCCTACTCGCAATCTGACTGCAACTAAAAAAACCCGTTTCTATTTTAATTTTAGTTTCTAATTTGAAAAAAATAATTTCAAGTTGAAAGAAGCAAAACATCAACAACAAAATACCAATTTATAGCGAACACATAAAAAGGAAAAACAAAATTAAACATAATTTGGCGTGTTTACCATTCAGAGTCTGAGGAGATGCCTTACATGAATTGTGTTCCTACTTACTATTACACGTTTTTTATAAGAACAAAGAATATAAGAACATTAAGGCTTCGAAAGGTAAAAAAATTAAGAACATGTTAAGAACATTAGGAGGCTTCAAGAGTAAAGAAATAAGAACATTTTTCATTTAACCAATTACAGTAATTCAAGGCTAATTGGTGTAGCA
>JAUJPO010045063.1:0-16824 GCA_032270745.1 Tiaropsis multicirrata
ACCCATGAAATTAGGGATTAATAGCACGGGTTTGGCTTACAGAAATAGCCTAAGAAAAATTTCGTCATACGATTATACCAATAAACAGTTATTTTAAAGCTATTTATTATTTATAATGGACCGTTCAATGCATTATATCTGTCAAAACTACCTCCGATCTGCATTTTGATATTAAATGCTGTTCCCGTTAACACATTTTTTAAAACAAGTTTTTCTTTGTAGATTCACTTGCCGTGGAAGAACTTACAAATATTTTTTTCCAGCATCCAATTTAGATATTGAGGTTTGTAATAATGGTGTTGCTTCCAAAATTTAATAGAAGATAGAGAAATTTACTAACATATATATCTTAGGATGCAAACACATTATTATTTCAATTTGTTTACTTTTAGTGTAATTGTACTTTTCGGAGAGTACAATTACTAACCCTTTAATAAATGTTTGGAAGGGCATTACGGGAGAATAAGGACCGCTGTCAAAGTAATGCCCGAGCTTGCGAGGGCATTACGTGACAGAGGTCATTATTCGCCGTAATGGACGATTAATTGTACCTTCTCGAGCAATCAGTTTTGAGTAATAATGTACGACTGACGGTTATTCTGGTAATGGTTCAAAAACTTGTATGTATACTGGTGCTTCTTTTTACTCTTAGATAATGCACGAAGGAGCACAACATTTGCTTGGTGAACACGATTTTCGTAATTTCTGCAAGGTATGAATTCTCGATAATTATCTAATTTTGCAGTAGTAATGCTAGTTAGAAAAACAACCTAGAACATAAACCACATTTCTGTCAATTTGGTTCTTTCTAAATACTGAGTGATATTTCAATTTCTGTTTTAGGTTGACGTAGGAAACAACATCAATCATTTCATCAGAAACGTCCATAAATTCACTGTCCGTAGAATACAACAAACGTAAGATTGCAAAAGATCTTTTTTTATTTCAGCAAGCTTTAAGTGCTATGTGATGCAGTGTATTATGCTTTACATCATCGTAGTAGTCACTGCTTGATGCAGAGTGCAATTTGTAATTTATATTTCCAGTTCTTTTTTTGCACTTTATTTTCACAAGGCTTTAGGTGACTGACTTTTTTTCAAGCATTTCTACTGTTGAAACATGAGACTGAAAAAATTCATCAATAAAACATTTTCCATGTTTTAACAGGGGCTCACCAAGAGACATGTGTGAAATGGAGATAACTGGATTAGCTTTCCTGTGGCATCAAGTGCGTTGCATGGCAGCTGTTTTGTTCTTGATTGGCCTCCATCACGAAAAACCTCAGGTTTATACCATTTGATTTTTAATGTGCACCTCATGAGGTACACACCTGACCTTAGCTCGAAACAAGTGGACAGAAAGGACAAATCAATGTTCAGTTTTTTTCTGTATTTCCCATAGTTCTTTTTCATTTTTCAGGTTATCGATTTTCTTCTTGACATTGAAAAGTGTCCAAAAAGACCACAATACGGAATAGCCTCAGGTTTGAAAGCATCTTTAGTCTTTTGTCTTCAGCTGTATTTAATTAATCTAGATAATTAGAAAACAGTCTGTTAAATTTGTAGTTGTCCAAAATTTAATTTCATAAAATAATCTTTTTATGAACAAATTTATATTTTGCCCAGAAGAACTTTCTATTATTTGAAAATTTTAGAAAGAAAAAATACCAAAACTGAAATGAACCACCAAATTATTTATATTTTAGAGATACCATTGGTTTTATTTGATTGCACATACAAGGATTTGGAATGGACTTTTGAAAAAGGTACGTTGGTCATTCTATATGGTCTACGGAAAATAACTGAGATATTAATTTAAAAAAACCACACTTTTATTGAGCTGAAAATACTTTTTCAGTAAAGTATCTAGCGCGAAGCGAGTGGAGCCTCCTTTATCTTGGTATATACTGCCGACAAAACGACGTTGCCAATTTTCAAAAGCCTTTTTTAAGGGGGAGGGGGTCACACTACAAAAAATATTTTGAAATATTTTCAAAAGAATTTAAACGAAATATGCCTTTCTAAATTATTAATCCCAACACATTTTACATTTCAGACCCCTGCACAATTTCTTTTTTCTGCCTTCTGGAACAGCTCATAATATTTCTGAATAAGATTTGTGACTACTGTACACGTTCTTTTTATAAGAACATTAAAATTCGAAGAAGCCTTTTAATTAAAGTTATTATTTTTTGTATGTTCTTAGTTAAATTCGCTTTGCGAAAACAGGAAGATCGTTCCGCAACCACTTTTATGTTGATAGTGTTTTTATTATTTTAGAACGAAGCTTTGTTATTATTTTCTTCTCATTAAGTTAAAATTTTAACTAAAAAGTGCCCATTTACCATCCAATCTCTTTCAATATAATTCATGAATGACTGTCTGCCAACATTTACATTGCAGTTTCAACTCTTTTTCCCACTAAACAGATTATCCTGTAGTTATAGCTTTCATTGTTTCTCTGAAGGTCTTTCGCCAACAAATCCAAATACTATTTATTAAACCAGACTTATCAACTGAAACATTTTTCTTGTTTTCTGTCATTTAGACTTCAATGACTACAACATTCAAAGATTAGAAGAGTATTGGGTTCAAAAATCTGTCCAGTAAGCTCTTTAAAACACCTAAATACGCTTGCTAATGCTTTTCCACTACAACTCATACATTGACACCATGCCAATTTTGCTTTCATTGCTTTTTACCTAATTAATATATTTCACTTTCCTCATGCACATACATTAAAAATAAGTTTTCGACATCTATTTTCTTATAGATCAGCTGGAGTTAAAGCAATGATAAATTACTTACAAGGGAAAATTCCCACTGATTCAGTATGTCCACCAGCCAGTTGTTTGCTGACTGGTTATGCGTTTCGTGAATATCAACCTCTTGAGAAACGGAATGTTTGCGGTAAACTACATGATTACATCATTCTGAAAATCAGAAAATCAAGTTCCTCCCCTTATTCTATTGTGCGTTTGTAAAAAAATCACTTCGTCCATATTTTGGGTGAGGAATGGAATTCTGTTTCATCCTAAAATATTAATCATATCAGGTACGCCGGATTCTGTGGCTTGGAAGCTTTTAGTTGGCTATTGCTTTATTTCTTTTCATGTCTATATGAGTGTGAGAATTTATATATGACTCATCCGACTCATCCGGAAAAGAAATCTGTGGATGTCAATGCATTTCCGAGCAGTTAAAAAACGCTATAAATAATGCGTTGAAAGACATTGAAGAGTCAAGAAGAATATTTAGGATATGATGCAGGGGGTGGAGAATAAGATAACCTTCTTTCTCGTAGTTCACCCTGAACATTTTACATTTTCAACCCCCAGACACTAGTTTTACGCCAGATAATCGTTGATTTGACCCCTCATTCAAAAGTACCCCGGAAATGCTCTAATTTTATGTTACCCCAGACATGCTCTAATTTCATGTTAACCCGGACACGCTCTAATTTCATGTTAACCCGGACACGCTCTAATTTCATGTTAACCCGGACACATCTTCCACCCTCTGCACAATTTATCTCTTGAACAGCCCGTTTCACTTAATGGTACATAATTCTAGTACAACAACCAACATGATTTTTGATGATTTATACCCAAACTTTTTTTCTATCCTTTTAGGAGGTTTAGAACGACATCTTGAAAAACAAGCTGCAAAGAGGATCAAGCTGGAAAGCAAATACAAAGAAAAAGAGCAAAGTGAAGACACGACATTGGACTAAAGGGGAAAAGAAAAATTGCTATTCAAGATAACATGAAACAAAGGTAAATAAATTATGGTAAAAAAATAGTGCATCAAAGAATAATAAATGATTAATACTGAAATCATACTATACATATGGTATTTGACTGGTTTTATATTTTGTTGGTCGAACTGTTTGACGATAGCTCTCTGAAAGTCACACAGGAATTACTTGTCTGAAAAGCTTTAGAGTTTAGGTCATATTCATCCCTTGTGATGATTAAGGTGGAATCCTAGTGCTCTTCTTTAAGTAAGGACTTTAACTATTTATTTAAAAAAAATTAAACAATCATTTCTATATAAAAAACAAAATTACAGTTCGAAAATTCATATCCAAAAACTATTTCCTTTACAAATTGATTATACATTATTTTGCGAACCGCCCTTCTCTCAAGATCTATTCTTTCTACCTTTCCATTGATTGAAATTAACACGTTGCCAATTGTTCATTCGTTCTTCATCTACTGGCATAAAACGGATCCACCAAAGGTAATACCATTGGGGCATTTCAATCTGTGGCCGATTCCATTTTTGCATCGAATGTAGTCATCAGGAGTAGCTGTTGAAGCATCAGGGAATTTTCCGTTTAATCCCAAACCGTCACAAACGTTTGCTGCAAATAAAAAAGAAAATATTATATGCTAATGAAAATGTCTCTTCTCTTGTGATCTTAATTGGTAGGCATCTAGCTGCCTTCACCCCATGTATTTTAGTAACCCCGCCCGCGTATCTAAAGTCTAAGAGTCTCAATACACGTCAGAGACAGAGTTGGCTTTCTTGTACTTTTTACAAAAATATTATTTGCACACAATAAATGGTTGATGCTTTGCTTACCACTGCCACAATTGTAGTGTCTGCTATCAATACATCGGTTGAGAGTAGGATGGAAGCTAGTTCCAAATGGACAGTTCTTAACAGCTTGTTCCTTTTTGCCACAACATTCACGATATGATTGACAGCTAACGGCGTAAAATCCATCAGCAGAATTTGTGCATGGCCCGACTAAAAAAGAAATGTTCAGAAATTTCTACAACATTTTCAGAATCACAGATTCGTTCATTATTATCAGAATTTGTATTCTGTCATTTGTCGTTCCTAAGCTATATTGATTATGATGATATTTATACATTAGAGTCACCCTTGCTGTTTTATGGGAGTCTTTCTTCATTCTCAAGACATGATGATCGAAAAGTTGTAGGTGCTCTGTCTGGTAATGACACTGTAAGTTCTGTTGTCCACCGTAGTGTAACAATAATGATAATACAAATAAAAATTTAAACCTTTCTCTTATACTCACCCTTATTGATAGTTTTACTATGTTGCCCTTAATTTCAACTGATACTTTATCCTTCAGAAGTTGATGAAAAACTACCATGGCGTATACAATCCTATTTTTATTTGAAAAGTTGTTAATCTCATCAGAAGTTCTACAAGGGTCACACCGACCGCTATATACAAGGCTTTAAGGTATCTTACCAACTGTGATAGATCGCATCCATCGTCCGGCAACTCCAACATTTGAATTGAGTGCTTGGTTTCTGTAAGCATTGACATTTCCTGAGTAAGGTGACTCCCATGTAGCAAGAGCAGAATCGGTAACACCTCTAACAAGCCAACCAATCTTGAATATTAAGAATGAGAAGGTTTTAATGTGATGTTTTGTCAACAATAGGCAACTAATCTTCTCTGTATAGATCTGGCAAAAGTTGTTGCATGAAAATAAAGGTATGAAATTTGTGGGTATGAAATTTGTGGGTGTAACAAATCATCTACAGGATTGTAATAATCAGCAAAACTCGTCCTACAGGCTAAAGAAACCTTTAAAGTAAAATGGTTCATGGAAATGATATATAAGATGTATTGCTTACTCTTGGGAGAGAAGAGTCAGGATCTTCAGATCTGTCCCAGTTCATGTCATTATAGTGATAGATGATATGACTGTCAGTATCACTAACACACAAAGCAGCTTGGTAAGTGTTTTCTTGTTGACGGTTGGCGTCTCCTTTGTCTCCTCCAGCAATGTAATACTTGTTTTTATGCCAAGTTGCAATGACACAATATCTGCTTGTAAAGCCAGCGAAGTTTTGACCTCGAATAAGTGTATCAGCCTTGTTCAAATCAGCTTGTTGGGTTGACAATCTGTAGTATAACATACCATCTGCTCTTCGAAGATCATTGTCAGAGTAAAAGATGTAAAACATTGCGGTGATCCTAGCTTCAAGGTTTTGAATGGTTGCTGGATCACGGTCTCTGTGATTATTTCCGAATGTCAAATGACCGTTAAAGTTAATCTGTAGAAAGATGCATGAAGTTTAAAACTTAATAATTCAAAAAATAAAGAATCTTCTGTGGCATGCTTTTCAGTTTTTTTAAATTTTTGATCACTGTAAGGGATTTATTTCAACCATTAGCCATTAAAACGCAAGTGGCCATGTTAAGTTCAGTACAAAAGTAGGTGAGCCGTGAACCTATTGAAAACAATTGAAAGACCTTCTAAAAGTCATAGAATTCACTGAAAACACTCAATCTGCTACTATCGACTATTCAAAAATTCTAAACGTCGACCAGTTTTTCCTTTCAGCTGATAATTGCTGGGTACTTTTACCTTTAAATTAGCCAATAAGGGGGGGGGGAGAGTGTTCCAAATTCAGTAACCTATCGCTAGTTTTCTCTAAATTTCCTCAAATAAAAGTAATGAAAAGTTGATTCGCTTACGTGTAATTTTCTCCCCAAATCTCGTCCGCCCCATTTCACAGTGGGCAAATTAGTTGGCACATTAATTTCTTCAAACCAATCCAAAAAGAGCGCGGATGTAACACTGTGGTAATCGTTGGAAGCGTCACCATTGTTGACACCAAAGGGAAACATGTCGTTGACAGAGATGCCAGTGATGGAGAAAACAGCCGGTAATAGAGCACATAGTGTGAGCAACTTAATGCACACCATCTTTTCAACAAAATAAAATCGCTAGTTGGATGTAACCCTTCGTTGGATGACTCTCTTAGCTAACGCAGTCCCTATCGCCTCTCAAAAAAGATGCAAGTAGTGAAAGCTTATAGGTGGATAAAAAAATCTAAGTACAAAATTACTCATGCTTCTTGTCAATACTTGTTTTGTTCTTGCCTAAAAAATCAGTCATCTTTTGTTTCCTATACAATAAAAAAGCCCTTTATTCTATATGACTTTTTCCTAAGGATCAAAAAAAGATTTCGACAATAGCCAGCTATCCTATTTTAATCCGTTTTTTGTTGAGCAGGTAATTAATTTTCTTCAAATGAACATCTATTGTTTGTTAATTCTATTTGCTAATGTGATAATTGCTCTTTTTCTATACCTTGCATCAAGCTATCAGCATGCTGAACTTGAATTTTCTTCTCAAAATAAAGATTTGTCGAATCTTACGTTTTCTACTTTCATATAATTCGCCTTTTTAACAGAAATTATTATGCAGAGGTATATACCCAAGCTCTCTAAATCTACTTTGAATAATCATTTCAACATGCCAAGGGTATGAAATTAGCATGTTTAATTAGTAATTACCCCCAATTACTAATCAATCTGACATGTTTTAACAAAACATTAAAACTTACCTTTTAATCTTTTATGATTCTCTTTTCTCCTTTGGGGGTGTACATCCAAAAGACGTCTTTATAGTGTAATCATCTTGATGTCTTTGTTATTTGAAGGTGTGTTTTCTTGCATAGATACACAAAAGGAATCTGTTGGATTTATTGATGTGCCACAATAAGAAGTTTTGTAATGAGAAATCAATAGCGATGCTAAGTCTTATTAATTAGAGGGCTCTTTTACACTTTAGAAATTGACTCATTTGAGAGTCATGGTCGTTTTCACGGACACAATACACCATGGTAGGGGGCAAATTGATCTCTGGTTTCGTACCAACTCTTACTCTTTCAACACTTTATAAGACGATTTTCAAATGATTTGATATTTTTTTTTTACCCCCATAAAACTACCAACACCCTTCATTTCCATCAGTAAATCAAGTTCTTAGCACTTATCATTACCCGATCCTTTCATGTTGGCATAACTTCACATGAGAATAGATCATCATCAAAGTGTTAGTAGTGAAAATATCTTCTTGAGAAAAAGTAAATATGGTTTTAAAGGGAACATTGTTCTTGAAGAGCTTCTTAAGACAAAAGCAAAGAGCATTTTATGGGTTACCCGGCACCAGGAATGATCATATTTTATCGATTTGACAACACCACTCCTTCTCTCATTTTTAACTTTGTAGTTTGTAGTTCTTTTTAAAACATCCAGAATATCTAATCGTATGTAATTTCTCCTCGAAGGTTGAAATTGCGCAGAGAGGAAAAATTTGAGTATTTTCCCCCCTAATTCAGTTTTGATTTTGATTTTCAAAAGGTTGGAGAATAAAAAGAATCCTAATTTATTATCGATGTTTTTCTTAACCAAAGCCTGAGGATGATATCTCAATTAGCAGCTCAGTTCCTTTGTTCTTTATTAGATGTCAGTTAATTGCTTTTTTTCTTACTTTTTCTTGATTATGAATTTTCGACCGGTATAATCATACTTAAAGAAAGTTTTAATCGAATCACAGAATTATGACAAAAATACTTTTCTTTGTACATTACCACTATGTCCATTTATGGCCCTCCCTTCTCTCAAAACCTTTTCTCGCTATTTTGTCTTGTGGAGAATTCCAATTTTCAAGTAAGAAAACCAATGAAAACGGAATGAGTTTTTGTTGAATGCAATATCAATCCATCTTACGGTTATGGAGTGTCTTTTCCTTTTGAAATTACTCCTTTTACAAGAATTTCAAAATTCCAAAACGTCATTTGAAGTAAATAAATAGACTGAGAAAGTAGAAGACTTGATCAACCTCGATTCCAGGGCTAAACGCCGCTTTATAATGTTGATACTATTAACCCAGGGTTGATCTCCTCCATATCTGGCGATTTTTAATAAAGATTACATCATTCGTGTCAACAACATTACGTAATCATTTTGAATGTCCTTATCTAAAATTTATAGCCAGTTCAAAAAACTTTAAATACCTAATAACAAATTGGTTTGAACATGGCAGGAGGTATTCTATGAAATATGTTTCAAAAAATGTAACTGTAAGACTTTTCTGCTTTTGATTTCAAAGTTTCTTTCAATAAAAGCATATAGACAAGAAAGTGTGACGTTTAAGAAAAAATATTATTAAACATTTTTCAAAATCAGCGATCTTCCAGTTGCCATGACAATTGTCCTTTTTAGTGTTTTAATAAACAATGCCTTGCTTTCCACCATTTTAAGAGATGTTTACCCAGAGTTCTGTTATTATATCCATGGTATTTTTTATTTAAAACATTTTTTCCACACCTAAATCTCTATACTTGTGTCATGTCAAACCAACATGTAGTATACACACCGCTTTGGTTAGTTTCCCAAGCAACTATTTGATTCTTTACCTTTTGAGTCGTCCGACCGGAATCTTTCCAGATTATTTGCCCAATGTGGAGATATAAAGATAGACAACTTTAAAATCCATTTTACGTCATTTGATGTTTTTCATATCACGTCAATGTTTTGAAGCAAAAGTACTTAAGGTAATTCATCATATCAACATAATATCAAATGTTATGTTAGATAATATTTATATATCGATCTTGTGTGTAATGTATCTGCTTGTATGAAATAAAGTCAGTTGATATCAGGTTTTAGTGGAGTATGAAATACTGCTGTTGCTACTGCGCAGTGCTTGTTTTATTTTTGGTTATTCCCACCTATGATTTCCATCCACAATGTCTCGATTATCTGCCACCGTTTGAGTCAGCGAGTCCATTACAATTTTGTTCGAAATATGGAGACTATGGTTGTTGTGATGCTCGCCTCGACGAACGAATAAAATGGGATTATCAATACACGGAGAATGATATAAAGTCAAATGTTTCTTTGCAAATATTGAAGGATCTACTCTGCTTGCAATGTCATCCGTACGCAGCGCACATATTTGACGCCGAAAGCGGAACAGACCGACATTCAACTTTTCGGAAAAGTCACATGCGTTTTCCAGGGCTTTGCAAGAATTATTGCTTTAAGCTTTTTAACGAACAGAAGGATGTTTTGTTGATGCTAGCAGTTAATAAAGATTTTTTTCAATTCGTTAACTCCACAAATGCAACAGAATTCTGTGAATGGGCACAGATTGGCGACTCTAATTACTGTTATCCTGATCTAGATAACGCAAATATTACTAAAGAAACTGTTCAAGATGAACACAAAGATAAACTATGTGTTGAGCCCATCTCAGGGCCACATTTCGCAAACGCTTTAGTGGCTGTCCACTCCAACGATCAATCACATCGTTTATTTGTAGGAGAACAACGTGGTCTGGTGTTTGTTATTATGCCGAACGGCACCAAGATAGAAACGCCCTTTTTGAATATAACTGAGAAAGTAATTAATTCTGGAGTACCTTGGGACGAACGTGGTTTTTTGGGCTTGGTTTTCCATCCTTTCTATAAAACGAATGGTCGTTTTTATGTTTATTATTCAGCACCTGCAGAAGGCTTAGATAGAAATGATTTCAGGTGTGTTTTGATTTGTAACTTCAAAGAATTCATTCATTCATTTATTCATTTATTCATTCATTCATTCATTCATTCGTGTCCTCATGAGAAGTTACATAATGCTCTATATTCCCTCTATATAAAGGTTTTGAGATTTGATGTTCTAAATTTCTTGAAAAGTTTTCTGATATTTAAAACAGTGATGATGATCGCGCTTTCTGATTTTGTCCTGACACAACCGGACGTTATAATGTTAAATCTATAATCGGATATCAAAAGACTCGCCAAATCTATTTCTACAACACTGGTCCAAAATATTTTAAGAAACCACTTGTAGTCTGAACCCAATATATTCAGCAATTTCAAAATTCATTACTGCATTCTCCATTTGGACAAACTAGAAGATGCAGAGTTATCAAATAACGCCTCGTCGCATAGACTTTTACCGGCTAAATAAAAGTATGGCCAAATAAGACACAGTATATCCGAGTATACTAACTAACGAACGTTAAACGTGACGTTATTCCTTTGGACAAAAAAGGCTTCCTACTGCTAACCGCAACCATAAGAGGATTTCTTTTTACTTATTTTTCAGTCATTCAAAATGGTACTGGGAAAAAAAACATCGAATAAGAATCAGCGAATTTACCGTCCACCCTGACAACCCAAACATAGCGGATCACAGCTCCGAGCTACCATTATTAGAAATTGAGCAACCAGAACCTAACCATAATGGTGGAATGTTACTATTCGACAAGGATGGATATTTGTATATTTTCGTTGGAGATGGTGGAGGGAGTGGTGATCAACATGGTACCCATGGTAACGGTTTGTTGATGTCTACTATGTTGGGAAAAGTGTTAAGGATAGACGTGAATGTGGAGTATGAAAAGTATGGGGTTCCGAAAGATAACCCGTTTATAAGTTACAGAAATGTGAGAGATGAGATTTATGCTCTTGGTATTCGAAACACTTGGCGTTGTTCAGTGGATGCAAAAGGAACGGGTCGAATGTTTTGCGGTGATGTCGGACAAAATCGTTTCGAAGAAATTAATATAATGAAGAAAGGGCGAAACTACGGTTGGCGAGCTTATGAGGGATTCTCTTGCTTTGATGATGAGCTTTGTCGAAGGAAATTGAAAAATCTGGAATTTCCGATTATTGCTTATCCTCATTCAGTAGGACGTTCTGTTGTTGGAGGTTATGTGTATCGGGGTTGTCAGAACCCCAACATGTATGGAAAGTATTTCTTCGCTGATACTATGAACGGAAAAATATTTTCTGCACAGGAGAATCCCGAAACGGGAAAATGGGATTATCGGGAAATTCACATTGGGAATGAAAATTTTTGTAATAATGGTTATTCTGGCTTGTATCATAAGACGATTTTATCCTTTGGTGAATCAGAATCAGGTGAAGTCTTTATTCTGAGTACACCGAATCCACATCCCGATTTCGAAGGATCGGTTTTGTTTCGACTCGTTGATCCACTGCGTCGAAATGATCCGAAGGAATGTTCTGTTAGAATTATCGAGGCGAAGCCTTTAAGAAAGATCAAAAGGCGCGCTATTTTCGAGAAATACCGAAAAAACCGAGACACAACGATGATGGAACCTAGGAACAAAGGAATAAATGAACAATCGAAGAAATGTCGTGACAAGAGAAGCTTTTGTAAACATTATAAATCAACGAAGAGAAGAAAGAAACCCTTATTAGATTGTTTAAAAACAAAACATTTAAGCGAACGATACTGTCCCTTGACCTGTAAATTTTGTACTTTGGGATAATAAATAGTTTTTTAATAAATTTGTACGTTTTTTTGGTTTAGTGTTTGCAATAACCTTTAATGAAAAGTAAAATCAGGACCTTCCTTTAATTGGATGAAACCTTCAATGCTACAAAGTACTGACCATACACCGCGTAAATGTCACACGGAACGGAACGCAGTACATGACGGACTGATGAGTCAAATAACGGCACCTACTTTTTCTGACAAGGTCTAGGGTCTATACTTTCATAATCATACTATACGCGGATTTTTCCACGGGACCTAACCTAGCGCCTACTCTTTTGTACTTAATTGTAGGGGGGGGGGGGTCATTTTCCCATTTTATGATAATTTTCTGAAAAAGAAAAACCTTCATTTTCCTAGGGATTTTTAGGTAAATCACCACAATATCACCTTTTAAGACACCCCCACATTTATGGATTTTCTCCTGGAGTACCCACCCCTCCCGCTTATTAGACCCCCCCCCTACAATTAGGCACAAAAGAGTAAAGTAGGCTGAAAACCTGTGGTTTGAACGGCTGAAAAGCTCCTCAAAAAATCATTTTTTAGTACGTTTGGTCCATTCTAAGGGACCTAGTAAGCTAAGCTTGACAAATGACCTCATTTTAGAGACCTACCCTCTCAGCCCTTACCGATAGTGTAAACAGAATTATCTTTCGAACACTTTTGAAAAAACACTTTCACAAGATGGAAAAAAGATAACTACAAAAGAACCTCGATTTTGGAATCTCAAGGGACAATATAATGAGAAAATGATTTTTTGTTGTTCGAGAGCTTAGTGTATGAATAAATATTCAATGATCAGAGAGTAAAAATCGTTTAAGTTTATTTGGTGTATTTTTGGGACATTGTCTATAAAATATACAATAACATTCAGTTAAAGAGAAATGATTTTTTTATCTCTTTGGCAAAATTATTTAAAAAAATATATAAAATCTTCGTTTTAACGTTTTTTGCAAAGAGTAATATACTATGTACAATAAATTGCTTTAAATTTTGTATTAAAATGACGTCACAATAATTCTAATGGGGTCTAAAGCTATACAGGGTAACGAAACATTACGTCATTTGTTACGAGTTATGTAAAATGTCAAGATATCGTCGAAATCTTGGAACCTTAATCCTATTGAGTAGCTTTAATAATTTTTCTGATCTTCTTTCCAGATTAATTAAAGATCAGACAAAAGGATGATTTAATGGTTTACCTTAATATTATTTGTATATAAATTAATGATTTTGCCTTTGTTCTTAGAAATATCAAAAACTAGAAAAAATTAATACTTTTCGTAATAAGATCACATGATTCATTTAATTCCATGTTTCTCTTCTCTACGGCTACTTGAAAACCTCCAGACATTGTCAAAGTTTTGAGTTTCACGATCCTGTGCTGTATGCTTCTAAAAAGTGATTCTAAAATCGTTCCCATTCTAACTTATTATAATATATATATAAAATTTTCCAAGTCAGGTTTCAAATAATTTTGTGTAAATTAAAGCTCTATAAACATAACTTAAAAGAAGATAATGGTTACGCCATCGTTTTTAATTTCCCAATCGCGTCATCCAACGTCTTCCGATGACCCAATTTCTTAATTCCAAGCTCTTTGAGTTCATCTTTAGAAAGGTCCAGTAGATGTTTACCCTCGATATCATTTTCAAGGAAAGTTTCCTTATACTGTCCAAGTGATAAATGTTCTAACCATTCAAGCACATCTGCGCATGTCCAATCCATAAAATATTTATCTTGTAAAGACGGGGGTAAACTTAGAACTGAACGCGTTGACGATACTGATATAGAGGATTTGTTGGATGAAATTGAATCACTGGAATTAGAAAATCAAATGTTAAAGCAGCTATGAGAAAAATATAATAAAACTTTTCAAAATTTAATCTTTGGCGGCTATTGGTGCTATTAGATTGGTTTTCAGAAGAACATGTTGTACCTTAAGTGGAGAAAATTTGGCGCAAAATGCCAAAAAGCGCCAAATTAAATCCGGGCCAAATTTAATTTTTTTCAAGCTGCGCCAAATTAAATCCGCGCCAAGTTTTTTTTATTACGAAAAAGTTTTAAACGAATATTATGTTTTTTTTCTAAACTTTTACCAACAAAATAAATAAAATACGAAATATTTAGTCAATGGCTATAATATTGCCGTTATTCTTTTTCTTATCCAGCTTGTCTACAGCTGGCACGACTGGCGAAGGTCTGAAAAACTTTCGTATGCGCCAAATTTAAAAAATTCCTTGTTGCGCCAAATTAAATCCGCACCAAATTAAAAAGAATCCTTGCTGCGCCAAATTAAATCCACACCAAATATTTCAAATCCGCAGTGCGCCAAATTAAATCCGCGCCAAAATTTCTCCACTCAAGGTATACACTACTATTTATAGTGTTCTTTTATTGAGGGTGAAGTATTCTTATGATTTGGCAAAAATATTAAATTGTAATGTAATGTAAGAGTGATGAAAAACTTGTTTGGTAAAATATTTTGGTAAAATTTAGGCAGCGGAAACTGCACTCTCTGGTAGTAAATTATTAATCTTTAAGATTAATCTGCTTCCTTCAGCCAGCTTCAAATACGTAATAAACATAAGACCGGGGAAAAATTATTAGACAGGCAGCTGAGGTCACCTAAAAAAAGCGAGTCCGTGCAAATTTTGCGGAAAATTTCACAACAACTGTTTTAGACTCAAATGACATTACTGACCTCAAAAACATTAGTCGGAGTTAAAAATATTATTTAACGGACGCGTCCGGGAATATTCTCGTAATTGATGACGTCACAACCAAAACAAAAAAAGTTGCATCTAAAAGCATGGACATGTTATACACTATTTGACTCGCTTTTTGACATAGATTAATTTGAACATCAGTACCATTATCTGAAAAATTATCTATAAGAAGATATACTGGTTTAAAGTTTTGATGACGTCATAATTAGTCAGTCTTCGAGGCTAATTTTCTGGAGTTGGCATGAGAAATCATAAATATTCCATTAAAAGTTTTTAATGGTATGAACAGTTTTTAATATAGACAAGTTTGAATTTTTGGATTTTTTTGGGGCGGTCAGGATTAGTAAAAGTGACTCTACATGCGAACACTTAGAACGTTATATCTTTCGAAAGAAAAATATTTAGGTGTAACTATTGATGTTCGTATCAATCTCCATTAAAAGACACTTTGAATGGTATATAATATGTCGATGTTTAGAGATAAAGAAATTTCAGTTAGCTAAGGGAAATGTATGACGTCATCGAGTGCTTAAATATTGTCGGACGCGTCCGGTAAATAATTTTTTTAACTCCGACTGATTGTTTTTTTATATTTAGGCTGTATATATTCAATTAAAATCGGTTTAAAAATATCCGCACAATTTTCACTTTTTTTGTAACCTCAGCTGCCTGACATATCTCTCAGACTTGTTTCATTCGTTTTTTTCTCAATGAAAGTTTAAACAAGCTAATAAAAATTTACAGTTTAGGGATATGTACCAAAAATAGATTAATGTTCTCACGTACCGTAGTTTGCAGCCGTTTTACGGCTGGATTTTTTCATTTAGATCTGTTTTACAATCCTATTTTGCTCATTTTATATCCTTGCTAAATATTTGCTAAGGGTTTAACCCTTTAGGTGCTAATGTCGGATATATCCTGCCTTTTCTATTTTCAACTTGATATCTTGATTTTTGGCCCGAGCAAAGGGTATTATTAAGGGAGGTAGGAATCGCTATATATTGGCATTTTTCTTCCTTTTTATTTTCTTTTAGGCGGCATTCTTTGATTCGTGAGACCTCTGTTATGGGGGGGGGGCCTTTTGTCAAAACTAGCCGTAAAACTAGACACTCTCAATTCGCAAGTTGCAAGCAAAATCTGTCTAATTTCTCAAACATTAGAATCTTATCAAATAACAGCATGACCATTGAAACAAATAATCGCACACTCTCCTCTGATGGTCTTGCGTATATGATGCATTCTTCTTTTGGTTTGCCTTCATTCATTTTTTTCGCACGCTTTTTATTTGAAATCGAATCGAATGCAGAATTCAACAATCGAACGTTTCAAAAATTTGAATTCAAATTCAGAAATCGAAGGCGCCCAAAAACCAAAACAGAAAACATTTTCAATTTGACTGGGTCCTGAACACTGAACAGAACGGGGAAAAGACTGAAAGATATGGACGTATAGATGTGAATTAAATTTGGTTGTAATAAATGAATTCATTACTGATCAACTAGAATTGTTGAGGCTATTTTTTGCTTGTTAGTATGGTAGTATGGCTTGAAAAGTCTGGCTTGGTTCAAGTTATACAGTTTGTTTACTGCAACTTTACTCTTTTGTGTTTTAACATTGAGTTTTCAGAATTTTTTTAAGCTCTACTAAACTTTTTTGATTTCATGATGGATTACTATGGTTTTGTCCCGGTTTTGTTTCAATGCCAAATTCAAGGTAAGCAGTTCAAAATCGGAGGAGGGGAGCTTGTTTTCAGGTTCCTTTTCAGCTCTTGATTTTTGTTACTCATTTTGTTTTGTTTGCCTCGAAAAAGCAAGATGTTTTCTTCGGATCCAAAGCTCTGCTATTGAAAATATTGCTATTGAAAATATTTATTCCCACTAAAAACATACAATCTCGAATGAAAATCTATAAAGCTCTATTTGAACCGGCATATTGTTCAAAGCGGACGTAGGACCCCAGGACCCCTGACGGAGGACCCCAAATTTGTTTAAAGAGGACCCCTG
>JAUJPO010045074.1:0-16801 GCA_032270745.1 Tiaropsis multicirrata
TGCATTCTGGGGGCCACTATAAAAACGGCATGTATGTTCAAATTGCTCGGAAACTAAAACTTTTTACTTTCGAGCAAAATAAACAGTTGAGGATTTTTAAAGGATAAAGATTCCAATAAAAACATAAAGTTTTAAAGCAAAGTGAATTTATCAGATCACAAGGGACATGTGAAATTTAACCTGCATTCAGGGGGCCATCTACTGTAAATATTATTGTCCTCTCATAGGTATTGATTAAATAAAAAAACAAAGTTTTGCTGAAATGGATCTTGTAGGTTTCAATGAGTAAAGTTTCAATCTGAAAGTAAAAACTATAAGTATCCAAATTTCTCGAATAGGTTGCGAAGAAGTTGCTCTTGATGTGTCAAACGACACTTTGCATCCACCACAAGAGCAAAGATGCTCAACAATTGAACAAAGAGTTGTTTCAGAGCCAATCATTTCGAGTGAACAACAAGAAACAAAAAAAACCGCCGCGAGGACGTGAGTATTTCAAAATTCTACAATATGCAAATTTCGAATGTCTTTTTTTCATTGCCTAAAGTAAAGACTTAACAATTTGAGTAATCGTTTCAACTCAAAATCTATGCGCATAGGTTATTGCCGATGGGAAATTGAGAAGTCTCCCAAATAAATGTTAACTTCGACTTTTTTCAAAATAACTGGTATGATCAGTGGATATCCCTCGCGCAACCACCAGACGTGATTTAACACTACAGTTTTTACTTATTACCAACCCCTTATAAATATACTTTCAAATAATACCTAATTTTACGACTTCCAATTAAATAGAAGTACCATAAAATTTATTTTTAAATTGATTACTCAAAGATTTTAGAAAAAAGTCTTTAGCTATAATACTACCGTATGGAAAAACCATTTTATTTTTCATTCACCAAAGAAATAAGTAGAGCCCCAAAGAGGTATGATAAGAGAGCACTTTTATAGTAGTGGCCAATATATCCTAGAGATCAACTTTCTCAGAACATGGGCAGATTGTATACCAACCAAAGTGTCACAAATTTGACAGAGATTAAAAACACGAGAACCATGGGTTAAAAATGGTGCCAGTAAAGTTCTGGCTGTTTGAAAGATGTTTTTGACCAAATTCAGGAATGAATTTCTGACAAGCATTTGGGTCATTGAATCATGATTTAACATTAGAATTGTACCTCTAAGTTTGAGTAAGTTGGTCGAAATTTGTGGATTTTTGTTGTTGTTTTAAGCAAAGAAAAAGTTGACAAAAAGATATATCAATACATTGTCAAACCAGTGAATATTTAATGACTATGCTTAAAGAGTATCTAACATTCTGCTTCATCTAACAAGAACTTCAAGTCGCTAATCAGTGATTAATGATGAGAAAGTAACAGAATTAGTTTGAAGTTAATACCAGAAGTTTCGACAAACAGGATTACATGAAACTGTGTCAACTAGCTGCTGTTTCTATTCTTCAAATTAACAAAGGGACCACGCCGCTTCAACCTGGCAGCAGTGGACTATATGTTTGATCTCAAGCCAAGTTTAGCTGATGGTGAACTGAACTACAAACTTGGAAAGTTAAGTCATCTATACGTGTATATAAGCACAAATTTCCTTCAACCGAAGGTTCTGAGAAGTGTTAAACACTAATCTACAATTGGTTAAAAGTATTCTTTCTTTTACTTTAGTTTCATCCATCCGAGAGAAAGACTCATCAAGAAAAAAACAGTCCAATGTTCAAAACATGATGTTCCATCTTCACGAAGTAGATACAATACAAAATACTCTTTTTTCTTTATTGGGAATCTTTATTGAGGATTTGTGACGTGGACAATAAAGATATCGATCGATCTCACAATCACGATAAAGGTGGCCCCTTGGGAGACAATGACTTTATTGTTTAAAATTTTTGTCAGTATTCCAAGGATATCCACTTATTATTTTAATTATTATTTTGATTATGTTAGTTTAATATTTCTATTACTTGAAGTTTAAATAAAGTTGAAATGATTTGTTGTTTTTTAAGGGCTCACAACTGATGCACGTCACCGCCAATGTAGCAGCATGTCTACAACGTCAACGAATCAACCAGACCTCTCAAACAGAGAAGAGAGTATTGCAGGAAGCAGTACCTCATTCTCAACCGCAGAGGCTGGTTATTCAAAACAACAACTTGCCATTTCTTCTTCGCCAGCGCCAGTCCATCAAGCACCCGGGTGCTCATCTGGACTTCATTCGAGCATAAGGTATCTCATTTATTTCTAATCTTAGACTGCGAAAAAAGTGCTCCAGAGCTTTATAGATATATTTATCTTAGGAGTGAATTTTAAATTTAAATTATTAGGATTATTTAGTGAATAAGTTTTTCGATGAATTGAAATATAAATCTTTATGTCTAATCTTAGACTTGGATTTCTTAGAAATTCATTTATTTTTAAAACTTTCCCAAAGAGAACAGGCTGTCTTTATTATTAATTAGTATTATCAACTTATAATTATTTATTTTTATCCTTACTTTATTCTTATTATATTTGATTAATTTATACTTTAAAAATCACTATTTGTCTAGCCAGAAGTCAATACTTTTACATGTACACCTGAATTAGATGACATGTACAATACTAAAAACCGACATTAACCGGCGTTAACCTAAGTTTACTATGGTTTATATCTATTCCAGTACAAAACTTACGCCGAATGAAAAAGCGCACATAAAGCTCAGCAAGAAACTGGCCAAGTTAGATCGCAAAATCGAGAAGCCTTCTCCCAACTATCAAACTCTTGGCGAGCCAGCAGAACCTGGTACCAGAGGTCGGTTCGAAGCTGGCCAGCAAGAGTTGTTGGATGAATGGACCAAGGGTACTCCAAAGAAGCAAGGCGCCATTCAAAAGAAGTCCCTGATCGTGAGTATCCCATTGGACAAACTGACAAGAAGACCTGCAGATCCCACAATCACCACACCAATCACTACATCAACCGTCTCCAAAAGCCCCACATCTACCGGCCCTAAAAAGCCAACTATTTTAAAAGCAAAGCGACGCTTGACTATCTCCCAGGCAACGGTTGTCAATGGAGGGCAACCACCGAAAGATCCTGCTTCTCCAACCACAACAACAAAGAATCAGTCAGATGCAGTCAATTCACATAATGTTGTTCCTGATGGTGAACAATATGAATTGGTCTCATCTGACTTTGATTCTTCCAGCACCGATGGTGACGATCCATTCCACACCAAGGCATGGGCGGAATACTACAAGTCAACGCCCAAATTAACAATCGAGCAGATGTTAAAAACCACCAAGACCTCTGCTCACCAATCATCTACGGTGTCGAGAAATGACAACAAGCCAACTTCGACATCAAGATCGTCGTCAAAGACTGGACAACGAAAACAACAACAACAACAACAACAAACAACTCACAGGAAATTGAGGAAATCATCGACCGTCAAAAGTCAAAAGAAGAAGCCTCACCATCGTCGTCGGCGAGTCATCGTGCATGATGACGATGACGACGATGATGATGATGATGATGATAGCTCGTCGGCGACATCTGATTCTGATTTTGACACCACCACGCGATCAGGTCGAACCTACACGTTGAGGACAAGGACGAACAACAACTTCGTCGTGGATGACAGTTCTTCTGAAGAAGAAACAGATGATGTTGTTGCTGGTGATCATTGTAAGTGATGTGTTTTTATAATCAAAACTTCCCCAGAACTGATGAAAGCATGAAATAACCTTTCTTTCAATGAAAGTAGTAGGGTCATGAAGTACTCATTAGCTTATTTTTCTTCTTTTTTTCTAGAATAAGAATATTATATAAAAATAAAAATAAAGTTTTTATAAATACAGTACATGTGAAATTATTTTTTTCAATCAAGTATTTAAATATATTTCTCAAGAATACCAAACACTGCTGAGGTTGGTTATTCTGAAAAGATGACTATGTTCAAAATGATTATTAATAGTTGTCGCAGTCTCGCCTCTGTAGTTTACTAAGACATATTATTAACTTCTTTTTTTTACAGCCAACCAAAAAGTGAAAGACCTTGAAGAAGTTGTTGAATCATTGAAGGCGTTGAAGACACTGTTGTCAAAACAAAGGGAGAAAGTTGCTCAACCTAAATCGAAGAATAACGAAAAAAATGAATTGCAACAAGAATATGGTATGTATTAGTTAGATTTCGAATAATTCTCCTGGTGAAAGACCAATATTTCATCAATCTAGCTAACAATAACCAGCATTTACGATTTCCAAAGAAAGTTATTAAAAGGGCTCTTGTGACAAAAATTAACATTGTAAGCTTTCTGTTAACGACAATATTTTTTTTGTTGATGCATCTCATCTGTCTCTTGCCTGTCTTAGCTTTTAAGTCTTTAAACAGTTTTATTGTCCTTGAAAAAACTTGACATCTTTGTCATTTCCAGCTTTCCTGCAATGTTCCAATATAATATATACATTATATTCATCGTCAAAAATATCTTTCTTAAATGTTCGTGTTCGTGTTCGATTTCACCTGATAGATTTGCATTTTCCTTTCGTGTTTTGAAATTTTTTATGGTCCTCAAAGCCTTTTGTTTGACTGTATGTCTTCAATTCACCTCACCCAACAATTATTTCGCTCAATTGTTTTTCTTGACTGTTTTTTCTTTCAATTTGGTGACGTGCCTTTCGCCTGGTTTCCTTACAATTTGCTTGGTCACCCGAAATTTGACTTGATCTTCGTCGATCAAGTGGAAACCACCTGCTGCGAAAAGCTAAATACAAAGGGAAAAATACGATTTTAATCGGTATTGACAAGAATGTACTCCTTCTTTAAATGTTGATGTAAATAAGGTCAACTATTGCTACCATATGCCAACAGACCACTTCAAAAGCATTGATGGTTATCAAGAGGCCAGTTATATATACTGTGTTTTTTTTGTGCTATTTTTTGAAAGTCTACAACTTTTTGACCGATGTTGTATCTAAAGAAATTGAGAAAATCTTCACTAAAAGTTAGTTGATGCCTCAGTAAACAAAAAAGAGTAGGGTAGCAACCCGAAAGGGAGAACTTACAATTAAACAGTAGCCAATGAGATATAAGGACAACACAATTCCAATGACAATAAGGATTTGTTCGTTAGTGAAAGTTATTGAAACTCGAGTATGGTTTTCTTCGTGGTCAGGACTTTCTGTGGTACCATTCTTTGAGGATGAGGTGTAGGCCTGAGAAAAGGATTTCGTGAAATAGGGTTTTATATGGCATATGGTGCTCCAAACCAACACACAACTTTATACTCAAGAGGAAGTGAGCCTTCCCAGATAGCCTCGACTTCAATAAGTAGTACACTCTTTTTTTGTAAAAGAATGGCGAGATCAGAGCACGTTATTATTCTTGAAATTTGAGGTTTTCCTCCAATTCTTACAATTCAAGCTTTTTATCATTATAATCCTTGTTTTCCAAAATCATCAGACTATTCTCAATGTGTTGTTCTTTTTAGTAGGGGTTGCCATTATTTGTTCTAAAACAAAACTAAAAAAAAAAGACTTCAAAAGAAAATGAACAGTTTACCTGGTGGGCATAAAGAGACAGCATCAGCCATATGGAATTGGACCAAAAATGAACGTTCCTTTGCCATAACGTGAATCCCATTTTCACAAAATTCTAATCAACAACTAGCTATAGATAGATATTCACAATCATGTGAAAAATGGTGTATTTATTATAAACGTATGGATAAAAGTTTTATCACCTCATCTCTCGTAATTCTTCGTCCTTTACCGTAATCGATATAAACAATCTAATCAATTCTCATACGCTGTCTAAGTTTTCTTTTTCTATCGCTTGTTAGTATTTTATTCGTGTGTGGTTTCCAGCTATAGAGTTTTGATTGAATGCTTTTTTTTCTACGAACAAAACAAAAACAAATATGCCATCATTTAAAGTTGGAGCTATAGTTATGGGATGGCTTGATTAAATAAGTTTCTTTATAAGAATCTAGTCTCGTATACTCTTGTTATAATGTCTTGGAAATGTTACTGGAGTGAGTTAGAAACTATTAAAAATCCACTAAAGTCTAGCTCTGGCTTTTAGCACTTGTTATCTCTCCCATTTACAATCTACTGGTATTACCCGATTTTAATAATATTTTAACTGTTGTTGTTGTCTTTATATGTTCTTATAAGAGAACCTATTCTCAGAGTACTATTCTCATTAAATTTTAATGAGATTCAAGCCTGGTTTCCATTTCAATCAGGATAGAATTTGAGACAAAAGAATAGCTTAAAGGTAGAGGCAAATAGAAACCATATAGTTGGGAAGAGGCTGGAAGCTGGAAGAAGGTCTCGGAGCATTATAAGGGATTATACAAATCTGTGTTTTAAAAGGACCAAATTTGTTTGCTTGTTGTATCACATCATTGAGCACATTCATCCTCATTAGCACAGTTCCGTAGAATAAATTTTAGGGAGTTCCATTTGTTAAGTATCGCCTAAATCTATCATAATTTACACCACAGTTGGAAATTATTTGGGGGCTTAGTCCCCCTCCTTGTTAAGAAAGTGATTTTCTACTTTGAGCAATTCTGTTACAAACACTAATGAATGAATCCTCTAATAATTATTCAGCTGAATCAACAGAAGCCTTAAGCGGATTGCTTGAAGAAAACCCTCGCATTGAGAAAGGAAAGCGTTGGGTTAGAAAGCCAATCTCCCAACCATGGGACCATCAAGATGTTGTTGATGATGAAGATGAGCCAATACCCTATTGGACGTCAAACCTGACATTCCGAAGACTGGACGTAAACCAGATCGCTGGCGAACAGCCCTGTTATTCTCAATGGTTGAATCGGGAGGAACCATCAATGAGTAACGACGTTGATGAACATTCTTCGATCACAGACAACGAATCCTCACCTGTTGAAGATGTTGATTCTCATCATGATGAAGAAATTGGGAACGAAAAACAAGATGAAAATGAAAGGGAAATTAACGAGAACGAGAACGAGAGCGAGAACGAGAACGAGAGCGAGAACGAGGACGAAAGCGAGAACGAAAGCGAGAACGAAAACGAGGATAATGAAGAAAGAGAAGCCGAGAAGATACTTTCGAAATGTGTCGCCTTTGTGGCTGAGCAGAAAGAAGAGACTGATGCTGAACTTGAAGGAGAGAAGCATTGGAGTCTGTACAAGGTAAATATTTGATTGATCGAATTGAGGACTTTAGTACATTTTCTTGCATGATTATTTTATGTAGTGGAGGGTAAAAATTTAAAGTACAACCTTAAGTATTTTCAACAGGGTTCACTGGCGATGTAAAACTTGAAATTTATAAAGAGAATTGAGGACAATTTATCTAACATTCTCATCGCAACATTTTTTTTACAGGAATGTGATAATTGTCACAAGTTTGGATTTCATTATCGGTGCAGTATTTGTAAGCAAGTGTATTACTGCGATGAGGCATGTCAATTAGAACATTGGTATGCTGCACATGAGAAAGTGTGTCCAGGTGATGGATGGGAAACCGCCAGTGAAGAAGAAGAAGGTGGTGCGGATAGTGAAGAAAGTGAATCTGATGACGCGGATGTTAGTGGATCGTCTGTCGAAACTGAAACTGAAATCACTGACAAAAAGGAAAAGGAAAGTACGAGTTTGACCGAGAACCAAGTAACAAAGCGTGACGAATGTGAAGAAAGTCGAGCGTGTCAAAAAAATTATGAAGATGAAAGAAGTGAAAGAAGGAGTACAGCGTAATGATGGAGATTGTAAAATATATTAGTCATAACTGTTTTATCAATTTGTTTCTTTCAGCTGCTTTGGTTTTTTGTTTTTTGTTGTCTGTTTTCGAAGCAAAGTAAAATAATTTCAGGTTTGACCCATTTATAAAAGTCTTTTTGGTTAATTTTAATTTGGTTTTTGTTTTCGCATCAACTAATATAGTTCAGTAGCAAATTTGGTAAAACTGGGCCCCCTGGCTACTGGTGAAATAATCATTACAATTAGTTGAATGTAACTCTCGTTGCAAACGAATTCAACAACTTTAAATGTGACTTTGAATCATCCTTTTGTTTTAGTACAACCAAGTTTTATAGTTTGATGTTATAGTTGTGTATTAAAGTTTTCAGTTCCTCCTTATTTTATCCGGTTCTTGATTAGAAGAAGCTTAGAGAGATAAAGTTTCCGCCATTGATTGTAGGTATACAAAATGAAAATGTTTGGAAAAGAAGATTAATTAATTAGATTTTTGTTAGTTTTGTTTTGCTTTTGGTTTTTATACATACATCTGTTGATATATTTTACAATAATTTATACAAATATCTACTTCAGTTCGTAAAAAAGAAAAATTCGAAACTTATCAAAAGAATTTCCATATTGCAATTTCATTCTTTCAGTTTAGCTTGTTTTTCAATCCCATATATTTTCTCTAGCTGAAATAAAAATGTACTGTTTTTGTAGTCAGCTTGTATCTTTGCTTGAATTTCAACAACATAAGTTTAAACATAAGTTCCATTGTTTTGTGAATAGGTGGTAGAGATTCATACACTGTCCAGCGTGTTATGCTCAATGTTTTCTACATTACATTAGATGAAAGTTATGTTTATTTTGTGACCAGAAAACAAGTTATCTCCACTTCAAATTAAAAACTACAATTAACCACTTCAATTACATCCTGGAAATAATTTCAAGGTAACCCATTTTCCGGTTGGTTTCCAAACAACCATTTTTTTAATGACATAGAAAATTTTATATGTTCTTTTAATAATTTCATCCAATGAGGTGCATCTAAAAGGCAATCTGCACCATAGCCATTTCAAGTTCACCAGAAACATTTTTCATCCATTACTTTCCAATTTATATTGAACAGATAATGATTTCGCAGATAAAAACATTCACCGCATCCACAAAAATGCCACGCTCCTCAATAAAAAAACAATATCTATACAAAATGCCAACAAAAATATCTCGCCAACATTCATATAAAGAAATTCCCAATAAATACCTCGACACTTCTTGTCTTCTTTCTATTCACTGAACCCACTTGAAATCGTTGAATATTTCATTTAAGCCTTGCTGTTGTTGAGGATTTTGTTGTCCTTGTTGCGGTTGAGCTTGTTGCATTTGTTGAGGATTTTGTTGCTGTTGAACTTGATTTTGTTGTACTTGCTGAGGCTGTTGTAGCTAACAAAGGAGTGAAAATAATTTGTTGGATGTCATTATAAATTTTCTTATACGTAAAGTATATTACTTTGATTGAAAAGATATATGATATTTAACAATATGGTGTCAAAAGATGTAAGAAATTACCCCTTGTTGTTGCAACTGAGGTTGTTGTTGTTGCAACTGAGGTTGTTGTTGTTGCTGCTGCTGTTGTAACTGTAGGCGAAGTTGTTGTTGTCTCAAGCTGTTGATTTGGTTTGTATTCATTTGAACTTTGGCTAAAGTTTGTTGCTGTTGTTGTTGTTGTGACGTTAAAAGGTTGGATGAAACAACAATGGGTACCTTAAAGTAATGAAGAAAATTAACCTGGTAGCATTCATTGTATGATTGGACTTACATAAGCCCATTCTAAAACAATTTAAAAAAAGAATATTTTTCGTTGAAGTCTATACGGAACGAATGTTGAACTGGAGAATATTCATTATGAAAAAACAGCTACCTGTGACATTGCTTGCATTTGTTTTTGTTGTTGTTGTTGTTGTTGCTGTTGTTGTTGCTGTTGTTGTTGTTGTTGTTGTTGGAGCAAATTACGAAGTTGCGGTGTTTGTCCTTGGGTGATTTGTGGAATCTGAATGAAAACCGAATTTCATGGGTCAAAAATATTGAATTTTCACAGCTAAAATAAGGAACCTTATCGCAATCATGTCTCTATATACTGTAAAATAGCTATTTCATACATGGCAAAAATAGGTCATCATCTGCCCAAATGTTCACACTATAGCGTAGAGGATATTCATTACATTTTTAGCCATCACGTTACTCCTGCCTGATACAGAAAACATTGAGAGTATAGCGCCAATCCGGAGAAAAAGAACCGAGCCTCCAAGTAGGCCTAACAACTGTTGGAGAGAGCTTAAGATCATCGAGATGATCAAGAAACAACTTGTCCAAACAGTTCAAAAACAGTTCAATGAAAACGTTATATATTTTACAGACCTGTGTTTGCATTGTAGGCCTTTGTATGAAGGCTGAAGTGTTGACATTCATTTGTTGTTGTGCTTGTTGTTGTTGAACTGTGCTCATGTTTACAGTGTTGGCGCTTATTTGGCTCATCATGGCTGGATTCATAGGACGTTGTTGGCGAACTTGGTTCTAACGGCATAATAAAATAACAATGAGTTAGCAGGTTTGAAATGGAAGGAATAGTATTATGTGCAAACATGAGAAACATGTTTTGAAATTATATGTATAAGGATTCTATTGAAAATAACACTACAGTCGTATTCGTATCAATTTATTGTGCATTTCTACAAATGACTTTTCCTGAATTACCATGAATTGTTGGGTCTGTGGTTGTTGTTGTTGTTGTTGTTGCTGAACCTGTTGTTGTTGAGCTTGTTGTTGTTGAGCTTGTTGTTGCTGCTGTTTGTTGACAGTTTCGTTTTTGTCTTTTGAAAGAATGACCTAATATGTTGAAAGGAAAAAGCAATACAAAATTTTAAATTTGAGAAATAAAGGTCATAAAACTTGACTAATGTTTCGCCCTTATATTTTCGAAATATCAAAAGTCAAATAAACATCCCACTGAAATCAGTAGACTTGGAGAGCTTAAACTTTCAAGGATGAAATTCACATCAAACCTCGTGAAACAAAAAAAAACATGAAAATAGATTTAAACAAACATACTTTTAATTCCTATCACTCCTCTATAATATGATAGGTTGAAACAAAATAAAACATGAAAATAGATTTAAACAAACATACTTTTAATTCGCTGACGAATTTCTGTTGGTTTTCAGGAATGACACCGATAAAAGTCTGCTTCTTTTGACTGAAGATGAGCAAAAGAACGCGAACTTGTCCAACACCTGTATTCGAGCTAGGTATGATGATACAACCAGCCTAGAATCAAATAATATTTTATTGAAATTAAAAAGTACAATTCTTTAATGAAAATGTTTACATTTCATTATTCAGAGATGTTACGTACTATCAATTATAAAACGCAACTTTTATTGATTTTAAGATCGAATTCTGTAGTTGAAATTGAAATCAAATCAGTATTGACAATTATTCGGTAGAAACCCACCTTTAAAAACTGCTTAGTTATGTAAAATTGACTGCTAATTCAGACAGCTGACATCCTAAAGCATCAACACAGTCATTAGATGGAAAGCAACTTACGAATTTTTGTCCGCCCACGCCACCCGCCACGGTATTGGTGTTTCCATTCATCACCCTGTACATAGCAGCAAGTACTTCATTATCGCTATTATGAAAATGGAAGATGACCGTCTTTGATTGCTTCAAGTATTCGTGAAGAGTGTTCTAAAATGGAAATGAAGAGTAAACAAGCTTATTGGGGAGGCCTTAGGTCAGTAGCAGCCGTACTGTGGATGAGTTTATCCCTCTTTGTGGATTTGACTGAGGCGGAGCGCCACACCAGCCGTCAGCTCCCAGCGACTTACCGCACAATTCAGTTTACCTGTTTTGTGCTACTTATTCGTTGAGTGAACGATGAATGGCTGAGATCGAACCTACAACATTTCAATTGTAAGGCAAGCGGTCTCTACCAACTGAGCTAACCGACCAATTAATGTAAATAAATGTGATTCAAATTCTATTTGAGCTAAACAAAGACTTTTTATGATCTTGCCATATGCACGTGTCAATTCACAACTCAACTTAAAGGAACTTACAAGGTATGCTTGAGGTATAAGTTGCATTTGTAAAGTCTTCGGCCAAACGTCTGCTTTCCTAGAGATACAAGATAGGAGATCAACAGTAAGAAATGTTGAATGTTGAATGTTTGACGGAGTGAGAACATAGTTGGAACATCCTTCGAGTGTTTGATCTAATGACAATTTTACAATTTTACATACAAAATTTCGTTGATTTGCATCGTAATGTGACAATTCAACTTTCGAGTGATACTCTTGCCTGGCTCACCAGTCTAGAGTTAAAAAAAAGAGAAAAAATTTAGGAGTTGTTCATAAGGCGAGACCAATTTAATTAGTTGTTTTACGGGCCCGACCGACCCATATATTTGGAAAAGTGAAATAAAAAATAAAATGGAAAGTAAAAGTCACTAAAAATTTTGACTTCATAGTTTTCTTTACTTCAAGAAATGAAATAAGAAAATATCATTTAAATTTTTGACACATTTTCATGACAAACTTTCATTTATTATAGCTTTATTTAAACAAATTTGCCTCAAAGAACAGATTTAGTATATTCATTAATATAGAGATTGAAACGAATATATAAAACACTCGTTTTTAAAATACGACTTGGTAATCAATACAAAATTCACTGATTTGGATAAGACAGCTACGGGAGTACAGATCTAGTAGCTCTAGCTAGAAGATCGCACTGAAAACTGAAAGATTTTATGGATTTTAACAAATTAAACGGAGAAGAACCATAAAAAAACTCTTATCCTTACTGTTTCTTGCCATTGCAATTGTCCTGTCCAAATAGTTTTTCGTTGTTGTTGCTGTTGTTGTTGTGTTGTTGTGAGGGTGTGTTGTTGTTGTGAGGGTTGTTGTTGTTGTTGTGATCGAGGAAGGGTCTGCTGCTAAAATGAAACAAAATAGAACATTTTTAAATTATCTGATAGACTATTGTTTGTTATTTAAGCTTTCTTTTATCCTGGGTATCGTTGTTCGTATTAAAATATTGTTCCATCTTTCAGTCATATTACAATCACCAAAACACTGTGGATCTTAAATAAAAAACAACTTCAAATCAATAGAAAATTATTTTGGAAGAGTAACCTGTTGTTGTTGATTCTTTTGCTGAATATTCAACTGTTGCTGTTGTTGTTGATTGGTCACGACTTGTTGAGCATTTTGTTGAACATTCTGTTGTGGGTTTTGTTGCATCTGTTGAGGGGTTTGTTGAGCACCACCTGGAATTTGCATCTATGTGTGAATAGAAATCAGGATGAGAAAGATAATGAATTTTCATTTTGTAGACCCTCTAAATTCTAACACACTACAGATGTTTTTGCTTTTACAAGGTTTTGTGCTAAGTTGTACGGCCTTTAAAGATTTGAGCCTCCTGTTTTTCTGGCTTGCTGGACAGAAAATGGATAGCAAGTGAAAATATATCATTTCAAGCATATAAAATCAGTTACACTTCCAAGGTTTTGGTAAAAATTTGCAAAGTCACCTGAGTGGGGACAAAAAATTTAAGTCAGAGTTAAGAGCCTGAACATTCTGTCCCCATAGTGCCTTTTCCATGCTCAAAAAACCATTCCCCTGAAACCAGCGGGCCGAACACACACTGCAAACCTTTTGTTGTTGTAGCAGATTCGGTATTGGCAATTGACCAGCCAACATCATTCGTTGCTTAGCTTGTTGTTGTAACAAATTCATTTGTTGTGCTGTGGAAACTTGTTGAACCATTTGTTGTTTTTGTTGTTGATTCAGGTTGTTCGACTGTTGCTTGAGAAACGGATGGAAGAGGCTTTAGATTATTCGACAGTTGGTGTAGGAAATTAGGAAATTGAGGGATAAAATAATCAAACCATCCGTAGAAAACCTTTGAAATAAAGATTTAAGGGTGGTATCGAGTTATAAAAAAGCATAATATTTCAGAATTCAGTAGATTTTATTACTTTTATTATTATTACGACATAAACTTGCTGACCCCAGAGAGTCACCAGGGGAAGCAAGCCTTTAAAAGAAACAAATCTGTATTCAAATGTCTTTCAAATAGATTTACCTGAGAATTCTTGGCCATATTGGAGAGAAGAGCTGCAACAGATTGTTGATTCGTCATGTTACTGAAAGACATATTTTGCATTTGATATGGTTGTTGTTGCGGTTGCTGTTTGATCACAATTTGTTGCGGATTTTGTGGAATGTTTTGTTGTGTCTGTTGTGGATTCTGCTGTTGTTGTTGTTGTTGTTGTTGTTGTTGTTGAACTTGGTTTTGGTGAACTTGGTTTTGTTGAACTTGCTGTGGCTGTTGAGCTTGGTTTTGTAGAACTTGCTGTGGCTGTTGAGCTTGGTTTTGTAGAAATTGTTGTTGTGTGTTTGCCTGATTTAGAGAAATAATTTGGTAAGTTTCAGAGAACTTTAGATTGATCCCGAAAAATCATTATTTTTGGGGAGATTCCAACCGATTGTAAGCAGTGTGACAAAAATGAATGAAACTTGCTAAAAAAGATGAAAACATTAATGAAAACATTACAAAAGACAAGTTTTAAATCGGGATAAACGAAAAAGAAAGATTTACTTGGCTTATAGGAATCTGTTGTTGATTCTGTTGTTGATTATTTTGTATCATATTGAATCGCTGTTGTTGCTGTTGTTGTTGAATGTTATTTTGCTGTTGTTGCTGCTGCTGCATTAACAAAATTTGACTGTTTTGTTGCATTTGTGCGGGAACTTGGGCAGGCTTTTGAGCAGATTGTGCATCCGCTTCATCTTTGATTTTCTTGGTAATGGCTTGGAGCTCTATGAAAAGAGAATCAACACATATTATAGAGATCAAGTTAATCAAAATAAGAAATAAATATCACTCAGAAAACATATCATATGTTTTCAGAATTTTCTTTTTGATAATTATAAACTTAAATGTAGTATACTGCTGCAATATCACTTTGATTGTATTACAAGACATGATAATACCAGTTGATACTATCATCGTGAATGCCTAACAGAAGAATGCTACAAACCTTCCGCCGCAGCAGGGCGTTTCATACCAACAGCAGTGGTTACCGGCTCCGTTTTCACCTCTGGTGGATCTTCTGCTACAACAAAGAATTTGATAAACAGAAATAAATTAGTAAAACATAGAGTAAATTGTAAAGAACAAGCTATATTTGTCTAACAATATATGTTAAAAGATGATGGTTAAAAACAGAGGACACATTTCATAATAGTAAGTGTAGATTTTCTTGGTAGGATACCTTTTCACAGGATAGGTCAATTGTGAAATAGAAGAAAAATGTTAAATAATTTAAGATTTATTTGGAAAAATTATTCCTTTCAGAAAATTCACGATAATTATGATAACTCACTTGGTAAAGTAATTCCTTTCAAGAAAACCATGTGATGAGGTTGGACGGCTATTTGTGAAGATTTGGAAATTACGTTAGCTGCCTCGTTCGGTGAAGTCTGAAAAATATGATATAGAGAAGTTTCAAAATGAACAAAAAGCTGTAGATCTTTAAAAACCTAGCACAAAATGTCAAATGAACTGAATACTAAAAACTTTTCAAAGTGGCTTGTTGGCATATGGTAACAATAGTTGATCTTTACATCAACATTGAAGGAATGAGCAAATCTACATACATTTTGGTCCAAATTGTATGTATAGAAATCAACCATGCTCCATTCTATATACTTCTCTATTCTGAAAAACAATTACTGATTTCGAAGGTGTTCAAAAAAAGTAAACATAAAATGTGTTGTTAATTGTTCATGTTCTTTAAGGGTAGGTTTCTTCATAGTTTTATTGATAATGTAGTATTGCTATAGACCTCTGCTTAATAGCAGTTATTAATAGATGGCTGACAGTTAATCAATGAAAAAGTGATTCTATTTTGGTGACAATTAACTAATGTATGCAATCGAATGCCATTTCTATTAACAGTTGTGACAGAGCGATGATAAACAACATTTAATACGAATGGTATTCTTGCCTTTATGGCTTATTACCACAACAATTATGGTAAACTAGCTGATCAGCTGATCAATTAGGATTAGACTTTCTCCTAAAATCATATTTTCTTACAAAAATAAGGAGTTCATCTCAAAACAGCTTCTGCCAAAATCCGCAAAAAAGTCCCCTTCATTAAAAATTCAATATCACAAAATTTTATGAGAAGTGAGATCTTGAGTTGAGAGCAGTCAAAAGTTTGACGATGAAATGCTTCATAAAGCAGGACTTTTTGTTTTATTTGCTGACAAGACTCTTTAATTGAATAAACAAATATTTTCTTATATTCTTTTTATAAGAATCAGAGTATGACTCTTTCTATAAAGCTAACTAGGTCATCTGCTGACATTGTAAAGCTTTAATAGCCTAGGCTAAATTCTCATGTTTTCGATGCCAATAGTTTCATTAATTCGTATTCTGAAAAGTTTCCCAATTTTTTAACATTCAAATCTTTATTTTTTTTCTTACTAATAAATTATATTGGTAATGTTTTAGCTTCTTATGGGATTAGAAAAAAAGCTTTCTTTTGAAATTCTTAGAACTACTTTGTCACAACAAAGAGGGGGTCTTCTGAGAATCAGATTCTAACACACTAAAAGAATATGAAACACAAAACAAATTAATTACAAGAAGCCTAAAGGCTTGAAGGCCCAGCGAGAGAGAAAAGGATCAATTAAAACAGTATAAACATAGAAGTTTCAAAACTGTCGTTCCTAATCGTCCGACATAATCGATTGTTTAAAATATTGATTGGAATCGATAATCGATAATCAATTGGCTTCGAAAGGATTGTGACTATTGATTGCGTTGATGTAACGATTAATTATTATGTCAATGATTAATTGAATTGATTACTTATCGTAATCAATAATAGATTTTATTGAATTTCAAGCTCTATCCAAAAATGACTAAAATCTAAGCTCGTCACCTAGTTTTGGCAATTGACCATGATAGGTAATAATTTGTGTAATGACACATCACATTTCAAATCATGATTACAG
>JAUJPO010045085.1:0-16791 GCA_032270745.1 Tiaropsis multicirrata
TTCAATTTTTCTACTGAACCCAGAAATAAAAATCATAAAACGAAAGTTTGCAATTTCGATATAAGCGCCGCCCTCTTATAAGCGCCGCCCTCTAATAAACGCTGCACCTAAAAAGCCAATTTTGTTTTGAGGAAATACGGTATATTATACTGTAGATGGTTTCGCATGCTTACTTATTACGTCTCTGTCTACAAACTCTGAAAGGAAATTTCAATTTTCAAAGGCATTTACCATTCTTTCATATTTTCACATTTGTTAAAATATTCTAAAACTCATTAGAATATGTGTATCTTATGCCTTACAAATACCTGCCATTTCTGACAGGCAACTTATCTTAACTCTTAAAATCATTTCTTGATTTAATGACTATTTTACGTCTTAAATAAGCAAGTCATTCAATAACAATAAACGTCACGGTGAATTTCTTTTTATATATTTATATATTTACTCTGTGGTTGCTTTAACTTTTCTAGTAATTTCCCATAAAATGTATCTGCGGTGAAGCGTTATTCTGGTCTGCTTGGGGATGTGTGTCAAGTAGTTTGCCGGATTTAGTTTAAAAAAATCTCAAATTAAATATTGAAAATGGGAACAGACTGGCTGCGCTCTTTCTTTTATACGATCTAGTAAAAATTTGAGTTGAGTTTTGTTTTAAGTATTTTTTAACTGTAAAGCTAGAATATCGCAAAAAGTATAGGGGGAAAAAGAAAATTTGAAAGATTTTGAGCTCCATTGTTCTTTTAAAATTGTTCTTACAGAAAAATAGTGAATATACGGTTGGGTCTGTGTCGTGGCGTTCTAAAATGTTAGATTTAGATCGTCATGGTATGTGTGCTATAAATTATGGTATGCCAAAATAACATTCTTTTCGAGAAAATGAAATAACTTATCAACAGACACGTGAAGTTTTTCAACGCTCTTTCGGCAATCTCCAAATAACCTTCTGCGACTTTAAAACGACGTTGTTTCAACGTCGAAATAACATTCTAACGTTGAAGCAACGCTGTTTGGGACGCCGTGGTTAGAACAAACGTTCCGTTCCTGATCTCTTATAGAATGAAAAGGAAGAATCATTAGTCGTCAGTGTCTTTCTGCGGCAATATTGGACAGATGTCAAATTGAGATGGAATTCGTCCGACTATGGAAATATCACCTCAACTAAATTTAAACCGGACAGCATCTGGGTTCCTGATCTTATGTTATATAACAAGTATGTTTTTTTCATCCCATCAGGCACACAACGCTGTTTCAACATTGTGTCAAAATCCAAGAAACATCCTGACGTTGAAACAGCGTTCCGTGCCTGTTGGGTAATTCATGTTTCAAGTCTCCACAACATCGCGCAATTTCTTTTGTGGTGGAATTTCCATAGAAAGGGTTACGTCATAATCGCGAGCGGAAAGACAAAGAAATTGACGAAGTTCACACATTAACTGACCAGCTGAGGCAGTCCCGGCACACCTAACACAATAGTCTTATTATACATTTCTGAAATTATATGTTATGCAAAGCAACAATGTTATATCAATGACATAACAAGGTTGTTCCGCATAACAACGCGAATTTTACCTTTAATATAGTAGTATAATGGAATTATGATAATGTTGTTATGGATTTTGTAATTGGATGTAATATGGAAGTAATAGTTGGGATGGACGTTACAATAATTTGATGATCAAATCAATTAGTTTTCTGGAATTGTAGTATTATAGTATTGTGTTTGTCGTTTGTATGTTACGTTGTATTGTTTTGCGTGAGTTTGGCACAATCTCGGATTGGTATCAACATAGTCTTACACAATTAAAAAAAAATATTTCCGGTACGCCATAAAATAATACTATGGACCAGGCAAAAATTATTTTCCTATATTGAACATAAAATTTCACAATAACTTGGGCTTTTGGTGAATAAGAGTGAAGATTAAGAAGAAATAGGTGGTGTCAGTATTCCTTGGAGTTCGACTACCACGGAGGCACAAGAGAACCGAGTTCCGAAGAGCGAAGATAACCTTTCTTCTGATCCAAGTCGTTGTGACCGACAAAACTTTTGTTGCGTTTTATCAGCCAGAAGTTCTTTTATAAAAACATTTACTCTCTCTTCCCATTCCACCCATGACGGTGAAAACAATAGGGGTGATCTACTTTTAACTTGTATCCCTTATTCTGAACCACCCAAATGATTGAGCTAGTGTTCTAAATACTTTTAAACGTTGTAGGACGACCCAATGCAGTGCTTTGGAGGGTTTAGAGTCTTTGCAGTGGGGCAGAACCAAATGATTTTAGCTAGATAAGGCTAAAACTCTTTATCTCGGCCTTATACGGCTTAATGCGCACGTTTTAAGCCCCGTATCCTAATTTCTCGACCTCTGGAGCTATTGAGCCACTTCCAAATGGTAAAATCGTCATAATTGCATGGCCCTGGTGAGAATTAGAGGTCGGAACGTTGAAACAATGTTGGAATGACGTTGTGTGCTTTCTGGGATGTCAATTTGAGGTATTTATAAGACTAGGAGATGCTCCCCCTTCTTCGGCTCAACTTTCTTCTTTTAAAATTCAAACCAATTTTTTTCTACTTTCAGTGCTGAAAAAGATGACAATTTTGGTGGTACTTTAGATCAGTTACCAACACGCATCACAGTCAACAATAAAGGCGATGTTTCTTGGCTAGCTCCAGCCATCATTACAGGGAAATGCCCTATGAACATCCGGTATTTCCCTTTCGACACACAGAGTTGTCGTTTTAAGTTTGGCTCATGGGTTTACAATGGGGAAGAAATCGACTTGCAAGCAGCAAGAGATGAAAAATCATTTGATCTAGGTAAATATAAACTTGAGTACAAAAGTCTATATAAAAATCGCTTGAATAAAAGAGACTAACTTTTGTCTCAATGCTTCGTTCTCCAAACTCTTTTAAGAGACTTTACTACGGAAAACTTGAGTTGGTTTCAAATTGGCAGGTCCACAACTCCGTGTAAAATTCATCTTCCAATTTGAGGCTAACGTCGTTCTTTATAACCTACATCTGTATCCGAGCCTGCTAAGCAACGCGCTCTCTACAACCGCGCGCATTACTTTTTAAGCACAATTCCCGTGCTCTGTGACTCATGAAAGTCAGACGCTTGCTAATCTAGGTGAAAGGAGGTGAATTTTTTATACTGAATCTTTTTATTCATACATGCGTAAGTTATCGTTACGTCATTTTACCTAGCGGAAACAGCCTTCTATTTTGGGATGACGTAATGCTAACTTACGTATATCATGAATCTAAATTATTCATGAAATCTATTACGTAATATATGAAAACATTCCTATAAGCCGTATGTTTGCCACTAATTTTAGTGTTAAAAATTTCCAGTGGCAAACACCCGCGGGTTTTTTTCGATTGTTTTTTTGCGTATAAAAGATTACGTAATGTATATTATGAATTTACTTTTGCAGGTTCATATACTGAGCATTCAGAGTGGACCATCAAAGACGCTTACCTCAAACGAAATGTGTTATACTATGGTTGTTGTCCTGAACCTTATCCAGATGTTACGGTTGAACTGAAGTTGAAACGAAAACCTCTGTTTTACGTATTGAATCTATTATTGCCAATGATTTTCATCGGTATCTTGACGTTATTAGCTTTCTTCTTGCCGGCTGAATCGGGTAAGTTGAAACGAAAACCTCTGTTTTACGTATTGAATCTATTATTACCAATGATTTTCATCGGTAACTTGACGTAGTTAGTTTTCTTCTTGCCGGCTGAATCGGGTCAGTGTGTTTTAAAAATGGTTGCTGTTAACTATTTGCGGACCTTTAAGGGTCGCTTTTTCAAAGTCTCTCTGACCAAAATTATGTCCTGAGCAACTAAAAAATGTGTTCATACCATTCTGGGGCAAAATATTTTTAACATTTTCCGTACCCGAAGTTTGCACATTTTGAAAAAAAAATCATAATTTTTTTTACGACGTCTCGCACGATCGTTTTAGTGTGAAATTATGGTTAATTTGTGACTGAATAACAGTTTTTCGCTACTAACTTAAAAATCATGGCTATAAAACTATATTACTCTTAAACAGGCGGGCGCTGCTGTATATGCCTTGATTAACCAAGCTACCTGTCGTTCTGGATAACTTCAATGCAGTTTTTTTCTATCATTTATGGCGCAAGTAAACAAAGTTTGCTTTACGATTCACTACATAATCGTTTTTATTTTCAATCTGTCATTCAGGTGAACGAATTTCATTTGCGGTGACTCTGATGCTGGCATTAACCGTCTTTATGTTGATCGTCGCTGATATGATACCCGCTTCCTCAGACATGGTTCCCATGCTGGGTATATTCTTCACTTGTGTCATGATCGAGATGGTGTTGATGGTGTTCGCCATGTGTTTTACATTGAACCTTCATTTCAAAGATGCTACGCCAGAAAACCGAATCGGGAAATGGACTCGGGCTATTGTTTACAATCGGTTAGCAATCTATTTGGGATTACGTAAACCGGAAAAGAAATATGCTAACGTTAACGGTGGACACTGTAAAACGAACGGTCATGCTAACGGGAACGGGAACGCAGCTTACGTGAAAGACACTGTTGAAGACGTTGCGTTGAGTAACGACGTCGTCAAAACGGCCCGTTTTAAGGAGTCTAATCATAATGAAGAGTCTGAATTCGAAGGCGAGAGTACGGCAGCAAGGCTTTTGAAGAAAAGCATCCGGATGGCTGAAGACAAAGCTCGCGAAGAAGATATTGAGAAAATTATAAAGAACGAACTGGTAGTTTGCGCTAAAACGTTTGATGTACTCTGCTTAATCATGTTTGCTTTTATGTTTGGTATGATTTTGTTGATTTATTTGTTGAATACCGATGTTTGACGGATGGAATAATTTGTTGATCAACATTTTTCAATTACGTGTAATGATAAGTTTATGAGAATAACATACGCTAGTTAGTCTAAACTATACGCATAACGTTATTCCAGCATGTTTCTTGGACGTCCAAAAAAACGTTCTGATTTTGAAACAACGTTATACATGGACGTTAAGACAACGCTCCGTGCCTAATGTCGGCACATTTTTATTTCAACATTGTCCAAATAACGTTTTTACGTTGAAAAAACTTGGACTTAAAAAAAAAACGTTCTATGTCTTCTTTGGGTGTTAAGATTTTGACTTTAATATTATAATTTTAGGACATAAATTTTGATAAATATTTTGTGAGTTGTTTAATTTAAAAGTCGTATTTTTTCTACTATTTCCAGTACAATAATGCTTATATCCTGAAACTGGAGAAATATTTCTTAAAGATTTTTTTTCATCTTTTAAATGTATTGGCATTTAGTTTGTCTACTTTTTAGTTGAGGTCAAGCTAAATGAATGCAATACCCCATTTTAAAATATCAGGCTACCTCAATTAAATGTGAGAATAAATCAATGCGGAATTAATTACAATGCGAATTGCCGAAAACTTTAAGTTTTGCGGAATTTAATAATTCAAATTAGGAACAAGTTTGCATTAATTTATTCGTGCATTAATTTATTCTCGCGAATTTATTCCCTTGGTAGAAAATAAGCAAAACAAACTGTTTAGTGGTTTAATTTACACGTTTTTTTTCAATAAGAACATTAAAATTCGAAGTCTTTTAATCCATGTGTACATAATCAAAAATGAAAAAATGCTCTTATTTTCTATACTCTTGATTTTTAAAAGGCTTCGAATGTTCTTAACATGTTCTTAATTTTTTTGACCTCGAAGGCCTTATGTTCTTTTATACTTTGTTCTTATAAAAAAACACGTGACGAGCAGTATTATTGGTTTTGAAGCATGTAGCCTTACCAGGATAAAACACTTTTGGTCATAAACCTTTTTATCCTTCGATAAAGGTCTCTTGAAAAAAGCCAAGGTTCATCAATATCCATGTTGTCATATCTGTATTATGTGGGATTCTTCTTTTCCTATAAACTCAAAGGAGGGATTTATGATCTAAAAAACGGTTTATCGATAATGCTCTTCTCAAGTTTCAAGATAATATTTTAAGAATGCACGCTCGTTCTCAGGGTTCTGACGTTTTGGGATATCGCGACTGGTAAACCCTGGGTTATTATGAGGCTATTGTGTACAGTTTGTTCTTGTCATTGTTCCTTATGATATAGTTATAAGTGTTTTCTAAAAAGTGAAAAATTTAGTGCTGAAATGGAAAGACAGTTTTAAATCCAGGTAATTAAAGAGAATCAGACATAAATTCATATCTTAAAAGTCAAATACACAGCCTACTTAAAAAAAATACCCGCTGTTATAGAATAGACAAAATTTAAAACATTCACATCCACACAAGCATCATTACCATCCAACCAGTTGGATGCTAACGTGAAATTCCCTCATCTGACCAATATTGGACGGTGATTTAATACTTGTGGTGCTCCAGCTATCAAATTGCCGATTTCTAACCTTTGCACATGCACAGTATAGCTAAATCTTTAGCGCAAGCTTAACGTGGTCACCACAAACATTTAAATACCGCTGTTTATTGGTCCTAGTAAATAACAGTAATATTTTCTTTTCCTTTCTTTTGGTAGCTATTTTTTTGGCGAGGGTTAAAGATAAGCAAACCAATCCTTTCTAATTAATGTCTCTTGAAATTTACTTGCTATTATAGGATGAATGAAATTTGTGCTTCTTTCAAAAATCAGCAACATCAAGAAAGTTCAAATAGATTTCCAACATACCAGCAAAGCGAAATATCAAAATGATATTGATGCGTACTACGCGTGGACCTTGAAAATAATATTTTTTTGAAAAAACCTCTGCGATAAAGAGCAAAAATTCAAGAAATTTCCTTATATGGTCAATAAAGCACTCCTCCGCAGAGGCGTTTTCTGAATTATTAACAGCTTTCAAGTAATAATGGATATATATGCGACGGATTAACAAACAGTATTACCACAGGGGTGATTTTGTTAATCCGTTATCAATTTTTATCCAACAGTTTTGTGTTCATTTTTTGTTTCTTTTACCCATCTACCTCCCTTTTCCCTTTCCCTTCTAACCCCCGATTTCTCTCTTCTCACCCTTCCTTTTTCCCTCTCGGTCTGTCTTTTCACCTCACCTCACCCATTCCCTTTCTTTCCCTCTCACGCTGCTGCGCTTGCTCCCTGCCGGCTCTCGGTCGTCTTTGGTCCGTCACAAACGGTCCTGCCGGCTCTCGGTCGTCTTTGGTCGTCACAAACAGTCCAGTAACCTGAAAAGTAAAACAGTGTAAGAAAAACATGAGACACAGAAATAGTCCCGCAATAAAGATTTATACTTTGCATCATTTTTAAGTGATATTCGTCAATGCACTTTGACCAGTCGGGTGTTTAACGCATAAGAAATCATTGTGGTGAACAGAAATGAGTATCGCGCATAACAAATTAGACCTGGTATATCTGATTTCCAAATTTAATTCCCGAGTGAAAAGAACTTCTAAGCATGGTTCACATGACAAAAAATCGTCGTTAAAGTAAGATCTACACTAGAGCTTTTTGTAGAAACAGTAGTAGAAACGGGGGCTGGTCACTGGTCTCGTCCTTTCGGACTCGGAAAATTAAAAAGAAAAAAGTTATTTTGACCTTCAAAACGTTATGTGTCTGCTGGGTTCTGAAACTGAAAAATGAAGTAAATAAACGACGGGTGGATTGCTACGAAGTAAGAACTTTATTTTGATACAAATAATGTGAAAACAAACGAATGTAAAAAATAGAAATATTATAATTATAAAATTTAAAAAAATCTTTTGAAAAATATATGAAAAATGTAGGACGCAGGTTGTCGATAGCTATATTAATTACTTACTTGGTACAAGTTATTTTCCGGGTACTAATTTTGTGGATTTGACGGTTAGCTTTTTCTTGCGAACCGCCAAATTAAATTACCGCCAAATTAATTTTTTTAGAATATATGATATGAACCCCTAAAGATTATTTAAATCTTGACAAATCTTCGTAAGAAGAGGAAGAGACTCGGCCTGAGCAGAGTGAATTTTTTAGCCAATCACAGCGCTTTAATCCGGTGAATTTCGGGGAATTTTCATCCGTCGGAACGGATGAAAACATCAAAGGGATATATATATCCAACCTTCTCTTTACTGCAATCCTTTAAAACTACGCGGGTGCTAGTGAAATACTGATCTGTAATCAGAAACATTTTACCAGACCTTCCGATACCTTGTGTACGGAAATACATTCTTAACCAATGGGCCACCTTCGAAAGCAGTACTCAGATCTCCATTCCATCCTGTTATATCGTAATCTTTACAGCTGGACTCATCACGTTTGGTCACAGCTTCTATACGTTTAGGAAACCTCAAACTTCCATCTTCTGCACCCACAATGGGTCCGTATCGAGTGTCTTTGTGATGGATGGCGTTGCATTTGTTACAGCCAATCATCTCGTCGAAAGTCCCCAGCCGATCCATATAAGGCGTTGAACTTTCCAACAGCATTTCACCAATCAGGATTGTTCGAAGGTTTTGTGGATCGTTGACCAAAACATTCCACAAGCTTCCTGTAAAAAGAATCCAAATAACTACCCATCAGAGAAAATTGAAAAAAATGACGGAACAAGCTAATTCTATGATTTTTCTAAATAATTGTGCGAAATGCATTATATGGGCTTATAATTTTGAAGTTGATCTTTGACGGGGCCTGTTTATTTGTATAACTGGTTTGTCGTATGAGTGGATTGAATGCGGACAACGGGCTTTTAAAGCTCGTACACGTTGACCAGGGAAAATAAATAGGGCGTTTTTGAAAACTTGCGGGCGGATAGAAAGAGAAGCCGCATAAGGAAAGCTTGAGGTATTTAACTTTAAAAGCCTGAGAGGCAGGCACAGGTACGAAGCCGCCCGGGCGTGTCATGGGAGGCAGAGAGTGCTCATCAAAGTCATAACTTTGGAGTTTGTCTTTGACTCGATAACTGATTTGTTGTGTACTTGTACCATAGGCGAGCAGGCTCGGCGGAGCCAGGGAGGCAGGCCACTTTTTTGCAAAGAAATGATTTTTAAACTTTATGTATAATATTATACTATTATACTATTTGTCGCTAGGACCTCCTTACATATGCCAGCCCTGCACGGAACGTTGTTTTAACACCCAAACAACGTTGCTTCAATGTCAGGACGTCATTTGGACGTTGAAATAACATCGTGTGTATAGGGCCGTAGAAAGAAAAGATGTCATCCGTACACGAGCCTTTAATCGGAGTTACCATATGTGATTCTAAGCTTAAATGGGGTTTTCCAGAAAAAGTCCATAATCCCACTGTTGAGGTCTGAGGATATCGTTTTTTCTTAATACCAACCCCCTGGATATCCATGCGGGCCAAAAATTCCAAACCCCCTTGGATATCTTTGGTCGTCAAATTATTATCCCCTGGATATTGATAATATCGAACACCCTGGATATTCTTGGTTTTCAGATTCCTCAACAGGATATCGAATTTTTCTGGGAAAGCCAGAAAAATGTTATTATAAAGCCCAATCGGTGACGTCATTGAAAACCTTCAGTTTTTTTAACTAAACGTTTTCCCCTTTGACTCCTCCAACTTCAGTATTTTTCAATTATTCGAAGGCCCAATTATTACATTTCAAATATTTATTATTAGGTAGCAAAGATTTACTTTGGGGCAGCCTGGAGACTTGAATTTAATGAATACAATAAAGTAATGAAAATCTTCAAAAAATGAAAAAAAGTGTACCAAATTTCAATCCGATAATTTTTGGGCTCTCCAGGCTGCTCCAAAGTTTTCGAACACACAGACACAGACACACAGACATTGTCAGATTCTAGCTCAACTGAAGTTGAGAACAGCGTTGAATATTGGAATTTGTCGAGGCTCTAAAACAACTTCACAACATTGGGGCATACAGTGGAAGAGGGTTTTTAAAACATGCGTTTCACCATTAATATGTCCTCGATTGTAGTTTAAACTAGCTTCATTGAAAGAAAAACAGGTTTTGGGTATGCACTAGGGTACAGGTATGTAAAAAGAATCTTTCCGTACCTTTAATTTTGCGATCAAATTCATTCAATTCATCTTTATGAGCTTGTGGCATTCCACCAAAATCTTTCGTATTTATACTCATCTTCTTTTCAACTCGCTGTAAAATGATTTTGTATCGATCTCCAACCTTTGAACAAAAAATTCCCATGAGAGCGATTCTTATATAAAGAAATTCAAACAAGTTCAAAGTGTTGATAAAAGCTTCCACGCATAAGTAGACCGACCACCGGTAAACCCAGCACACGTAGAACGTTGTTTTAACGTCGAAACAACGTTGTTATAACGTCAGAACGTAATTTGGACGTTGAGACAACGTTCTACGTGTCTGCTGGGTTACTATTTGGCGAAATCAGCCAGAATGACCAAGAGTCAGCTGAGCGACTTCGAGCCAGACAGAGCGAGCCAGAGCCAGTCAGAGCGAGAACAATTGACCAATAAGATTCTTTTTTTTGTTAATGAAATAATGAAAAAATATCCTAACCATTATCCCTTGATTATGTTTTTAACACCCTCTCGGTTTGCTGGGTATGAAAACCCTGGTTATAAGAGTAAGAAAAAGTCACAAAATTTCGTTGGTATAGCATTTATATTTAAGGAGCTATTACTAAAAGTTTGGTACATAAATAGCCCCCCTCCTTCTAGTACGAATAGGGTTAAGGGAAACTTATTCATTCTTGGCCAATTTGCCAAAAACCTTGCCTTAAGGTCCGTATGTATGCGGTCCGGCTTCCCAGCAGCAACGGAGCGTTGTTTTAACGTCAAAACAACGTTGTTTCAACGCCAGAACGTTTTATATGCGGACGTTGGGATAATGTTGAAATAACGTTCTGTGCCTGCTGGGTTGGTTCAAGTGACCCCCCCCAAAAAAAAATTCCAAAGATTCACTCACCTTCATATCTGAATATTTAAAAATACATTTCGTTCCGGTTGTCAGTCCCAACTCTTTCAACGGTTTCAAATGTTGAATGCCACAGTCTTGACAGTTTCTCTTACAATTCGTCAAATCGATTGGCCATGCTAATCTGGATGATTTGGTTGGTTGTTTGTTGGTCCCAGACCCCACGAAACGATCTCCGTCCCATAACGAGAAAATAAATTGTCCTGTAAAAGAGAGACAAATAATATTTTATACAGCTTTTGGTTGTACAGTCCCAATAGGCAGGGAACGTTGCTTTAACGTCCAAACAACGTTGTTTCATGTTGGCACCCATCACAAACCGGCCAAATTGTTGGTCAGTGGATTTTTGGTCGAAATGTTGGTCAACATGTTGGCTAGTTTCCGCCCCGCTTTATACATGGCACTTATTAAGGTGCGTGGCGCCAAACTCAAAACCGAATGTTTAAAGGTTGCGCCTATTGAACAAAATGGCGCAAAATCCAAAATGTGCTGATATTGAATGTTGAGCCGCTAAACTTAAAATCAGAAAACTTCTAAGTGACGCTTATTTAAAGGGCGCGGCGCTAAACTGAATGAATGAATGAATGAATAGTCAAAATAAGCCGTTTGAAAAAATCAAAGAATTATTACGTGCAACACCCTTCGTGTTGCCAAAGGATTGGGAAATTTGGGATAAATTTAGCGAGCAAAAATCCAATTCTTTTTTATTTATAAAAACAATTTAAGAAAGTCCTAAAACACCCATTCCCATTTAATGAGTGTATTTCATACACATTGGCTAACACATTGACAAAATAAAAAAAAATTCGTTGCGGAAATTTCAAGGATAAGTAAGAAATATAACCATGGTCTGAATCTCTTACAGTGAATAGCCGTTTGCGGTTAAAATAGATTGTGGCGTAAACCATAAAAACCTAGTAGGAAAACTAAAGACAAATGTGAAATTCCTGGTATGGTTCCTATGTATTTTCTGTATGCACCAAGCTTATATTGTTTTCTGATGGTTTTATTGATTCTTGTTTTTTTGGTTGATTGCATGATACGAAGATAACGTCCTCGAATTTGGAAACAGAAATCATCAGCAAGTATGTACCTAATAATACAACCGATCCATAGAATTCTGATACAAACAGAGAGCCATATATTCCAGCCTGGCGGGATGATGATAGAGGAGGTAGTGCGGTGGGTTATCTTGGGGGCCAAGCTAGCTAGCTACCCAGACAGCAGAATTTTTGTTTTTTTATTGATCTTGTTTATGATTTTTGTATATACCTAGAGAATTGTACCAGCTCAAGGCCAGCAGACCAGAGGGTTTTAAATTTTTAGATATAGATATAATATATTGGGAACGTGGGGAGGGGTAGGTTTGACATTTGTAATTTCAGATTCTTGTTTATCCAACAAAGGGTAGGTATAATTTGGTCTGAAAAGAAAAATGAATAGGGATGGTCTGATGTTTTCTTTATTTTTTTTTTACTGTTTATTTTCTGTTTCTTGCAAAAATCTTCTTATTATTAGGGCGCGGGTGTCGCCTCTTTCGAATTTTTACCAACCATTTCCTAACTTCTAAAATATTTCTTATTATGCTCTTACTTGAACCTGAAAAACTTGAACCTGAAGATAGGAAGGAAGGAAATAATCTTCTTTTTTGTTCAAGATGATATTTGATAAAAATTTGCGTAGTAGTTTAGTATTTTGACCGTTTTCACTATATGCTGACATCTTTCAGTTGGAGATGTCGAGATATTCCTTAGGACGATACGATTTTGGTGAAAAGACATCAGCAAAAATTAAACTATTTTGAAAATGAACTGAAGAAAACATTTCTTCCATGCTACTGTAGTTTTTTTCTGTGTTTGAATTAAAAGAAACCTGTGATGGTTGATAAAAGGTTCCCGTAGCAATTTGTCTAGAATGAACTAATTAACAGTATTTGATATTACGTTTTTTTCTTTCCTCTCCTCGCGGCACAACTAAAAAACGTTTGGATGATATGTATGAGAGCAAAAGATGAGCAAACTGTTGTCTAATCACTTGTTCAGATTTATCTATTCCGAAATACGGGAGAGTCTTTGGGTTGGTTTTTTCTTTGCCATGCAAACAGAGAGGAGGAACGTTAGACGTTCTGCACAACCCCTTTTATATGATATGAATACGCACGGTCGGCCTAAAAGTACCTGTATAAGCAAATGATTTTTAAATTTCTACATTTCGTGCATGACTACACGGCTCGTTACAATTTCAAGCTCTTTTTGCATAAGTTTTCGTGCAAATTTACATGGATCGTTGCGTTTTAACATTGGAAGGCATTGGAAGTGATTTTCGTGCGATTGGATTTTGACTGGTTGAGGAAGTGTCTCCAGCTATCAGATCAGTGAAGTTTGGTAGATGAGATGACATTGAGAGATCTGAAGAAGGTTTCATGGAGGTTTTTAATGCTTATGATGTTTGGATGTATTTTCTGTATGCACCAAGCTCATATTGATTTCTGATGGTTTTATTGATTCTTCTTTTTTTGGTTGGTTGGGTTGATTGCAAGATATGAAGATAACGTCCTCGCATTTGGACTTTTTTTCGATTCAAGAAACAGAAATCATCAGCAAGTATGTACCAAAGAAACACAACCGATCCATGAATTCTGATACAAACAAAGAGCCATATATTCTAGCCTGCGGGATGATGATGATAGAGGGGGTAGTGCGGTCATTGGGGACCTAGCTAGCTAGCTACCTACCCAGACAGAAGAATTGTTGTTTTTTATTGATCTTGTTGCTGTTGGTGTTTTTGTACCTTGAGAATTGAAACGAGCCTCTTTGTCCCCCACAATCACCTAATCACACCCAGCTCAAGGCCAGCAGAACAGAGGCCTTTGAATTTTTTAGTTATAGATATATTGGGAACATGAGGAGGGGTAGTTTTGTAGTAGGTCTGACATTTGTTAGCAAGTTAGCCTTCGATTGTTATTTTCCAATGTTTCGCTTTTTTAAGGTCTGTCTTACACGGCAACACACAAAACTTTTACATTCGCGAGTGTCGCTTCTCTTTCGAATTTTTACCAATCATTTCCTAACTTCTAAAATATATATACAGTGGAATCTCTCTATCTCGACTACCCTCTAAAAAAATTTGCGCAGTAGTTCGGTATTTTGACCGTTTTCACTATGTTTAGTTTTTTCCAGTTGGAGATGCCGAGATTTTTCTAAGCTATTTAGGATTTCTCCTGGTCGTCATAAAAGCCTTTGTAACTGAATCAGTGTTAGAAAAAAGGTTTTCACTCGTAGAGCGATATTTGTTTAAGATTAACAGTAGCCCAGTAATTTGAGACCCGTCGAATTTTCCACTAACTAAACATATAAAACACGTAGCTTAGGGATATCTCTAATCGTCTCTAATATTGTTTATTTATTTCAAGATACGGGAGAGTCTTTGGGTTTTTTCTTTACCATGCAAACAGAGAGGAGGAACGTGGGCATTTCTGGAGCGCGCGCAACCCCTTTTATTTTGATACACTATCTAAATATTTTTAAGAGCCATTGTATTAAGTTCTTGGTCTATCTATTTCATTAGGTCGTTGGGTTGAAATTTTGTTACTTTATTTCTTGATACAGTTTATTCTTTAAGAACTTTAAATGAAAGTATTATCAATCTTTTTTCAACCCCCAGGAAGTTAAGTTATTGGCATCTTTCCAAACCCCCTCCCCCACCACCCCCGGAAATTAAAATGTTAGCATTTTTCCAACACCCCCCCCCCCCACCCCCGTTTATTAAAAGCCAGACAGTATTTTGTCAAAAATAATTAAACGGTATACGTCATAAAAAAGGGCAGAAAAAAGTGTCATATAAGATACCAATATAATTCAATTTCTGACACATTTTTTTTCGCTTTCTTCATTAGGAAAACCTGAAAAACTTGATAAAGAAACACAAAGCCGTGTTTATTGACGAATGGAATGACTCGTTTAAATATTTGCTTGAAGCTGAAATTTGCTGGATAGCACCAAATGCAATAACGCGAGAAAAAAGGTTCAGCGGAAAACTAAATTGTGAACTGTCAGACTTTCAATTTCTTGAACTGGATTTAAACTTTCGGAATAGCAATCAGATAGCCAACGCTGCAGAAATCGTTGCTGAACAAAGAGCTTACATGCATGTTTATGAATCACTTAACACACCACAAATATTTCCTAATGGCACTCCTACGACATATGTTACATCTATTGAAGATGCAGTAACTGAGGCAAGAATAATAAGTTCTGACCAGGGAATCCTAATTGTATCTACAAAGAAATTAGGTGAAATAAATCTGCACGGAGAAAATATTGCTTACTTTGACCAAAAATTCAATGATGGTGAAACTGATGATTGTAACAACCCTTGTGAGTTTCTAAAAAAAGGAAACGTACTAGTCACACCGGCATCTCTTATAACTGGCTTTGAATGGCCGATTGTTATAACGAAAACACCCCCTCCCGGATTAAAAGTGGATCGTTTAAACAAAAAACAAATTGAAGAACATGAATGCAACATAATATTGAGATGCACGATGCATCTATTCTTTGTTGGAAATAAACCATTCATGAAAACAGGGAAAGTATTCACAAGAATCTTAAAACTGTTGCGCTATCAAGAAAATGAAATTGAACTTTTGAAGAACTTTAAAATGTTAACAAAAGATTTCATTCGTGAATACCATAACTCTTTCAAAAACCGTGATTGGCTGGGTAAACTCTTACCTATTTTAAAAGAAACTATCGACAAACTCAACCAAGATGAAGACGGATCTAGCGGAGAACTGTTCGAAAAATTGCATGAATTTGTTGCGTACATACTGAATAGTATGACTGACATGATATATCAGGATCACAGCAAAAATAATCATGAAATAAAGACATGGGTCGTATTTGATTTAACAATAAGCTTTATAAAATCAAATTTTCATTGTGATGAATCTAAGTCTAAAAGAGAGTTGCTCGAGGACTGTTTGACATTTAGGTTGGTATATGACACTGTTAAAATTCCCAGTGAGCTATATACTCGCTTATCAAGATACAGTGAAGAGAAGCAAATAGTTTTTTGGAAGCAGTACGAAAGCAATTTCGTCATACCAGAAAGCCTTTCTCAATGGAATACTTTGAAAGTTTCAATCGGAGACAACAAATTATTAAAAATGTTCAAGGTGTATACAATGTATTACTTGTCCGACATGATATATGACGACTACTACAAATCGGGTAAAAGCGACCAGTTCTTAAATGTTTTGAAAGACATCATAGAAGAAATTTCCAAACATGAAACTATATCGAATGAACAATTCGTGGAAAAGATCACTAATTTTTTTACTCTTCGGGTATCTTTGAGGACGCAAAATCACTTATTCAATCTAACAACTCTTTGCTTTATAAAAACTGATTTCATAATTTTCTCAAATAGTATTAGTAACAAACTGAATGAGAAAACGAATTGGTTCGAGATATATTTAAAGTACAATCAGAGATACGAGCCGTCTTTCTATTCGAGCTTAGATAACCACTACGATTTGCTCACGCAGAAAGTTTTAGAGTATAATACAGAAGACTTATCGATCTTTTGGAAGTATTTCGGAAGTATGATTTCCTTAACGAAGGAAGTCTCCACCGAACTCAACATACTTAGAACTTTACCTGGAGAAAATGAAATTTTGAAATGTTTGAAATTTCATTTAATTTGTTACATATTCACTCTCAAGGGTCTTGGGAACAAACTCAAGGAACTCTCAGTTGCATTTCTAGAGAGAACATTCGAGAATATTTCGAGAGTTAATATTGAAAACGCGTATGCTGAAGATATATTTGTAATGATGCAAGAACTTTTAGAGCAGCTAATTGCACTTG